>JABFQC010004213.1:0-12953 GCA_022817085.1 Psilanteris sp. ZL-2020
TCGTAGTATACAATTTGCATATTCTTAATTTTATTTATTTTAAAATAAAGAAATTCAGTTTGTTAATTTTTAATGCAAAATCTGTAGACATTGGTAAAATATACAAATAAAAGTTTAATATTTGGCAATGTTTCAATTTTATACTTAAAACTTTGTAATATAAAAACATATCCAAATATCAAACCTTAACTATAATATAATGTACACATTAATTTTTACTATATAAATATGTATATATATATAAATATTGCGGGTCACATTTGTGCATTCATAAGACTACATGAATGCACATGTAAAAAAAAATTTTACAAAAATTTAATGTCTAAAATATCTACAATGTATAAAATAAATTTTATAAAATAACCTCATTGGAAAATTAATTTATATAAAAAATATTATAATTTTATTATTTTATATAAATTAACTTCTTTGTATATTAATTATTATGCTTGTTACACAATGAGAAAATATTTGTAATATTTTACTTTAAGATAGTTGTGTTGTTTCTGTATGAATAACAATTTGGTCGTAATTTATGTTATTGTTAATGACATTGCCAATTTTTCTAACATTTAAAATGTTTCTTGTGTGTTAAAGCTGAGGTATTTAGTTTCAAAGTTGATTTAAATAATGTAATTTTATGATGACACTGACAAAAATTACTTTTATGCTGAAGAACTTAAAAACGAATTAACAAATTTTATCTATAACCGAGTTTTTCTATTGAAAATAATAAATAATAAAGCTTAAAAAGAATAATTTTTAGGTCTAGTTTTTTTAAAAAAATGTTATTTAAGGTAATTAATGTAGATAATTATTTACATAGTTTCTGTATACAATTTTATAACAACCAAGGTCAAATGATCAATTAATTACATAAAAAAACTGAATTTTTCTTGTTATGATTAACTTTATTATTTGAAATTGAATTAAGTTTAGCATTTTAATGGAAACTGTAAGGATAATACATAATTTAACTAATGAACTGATGGCGCAACTACCTTAATAGAAAATAACATCTGCTTTAACCACTTATAATATAAATCTTAATTATTTATTATTCTTATTCTATGTGACAAGAATAACTGCATCACCTAATCATGGTGATCACACATTATGCTTAATTATGCAAATACAAATGTATTGCAATTTTTTATAACACTAATTTTTATTTGTTTTGGGGTAATTGTATGCATATGTCTATATATATTTTAAATACTTTTGCAACAGGGCCATTTTTTCCTTTATGCACAATCATATTTTTTAATCAGGTAACATTTTTTTAATATTACAATTTATATTTTATACATATTTATATTTCTATGGCCCTATTTAAGATTACTGATAGTTTAAGACAGTACAACATAAAAATCTGTTAAAATCTCTTTACACATAATTAATATAACTATTAACACAGCATTTATCATATAACGATGATTAATTATTATTTATAGATTAAATTAATGTTTACATACAAAATCATGTAAACGTTCTATAATAAATGCACAAACTCATCACAAAAACATTGTACATGAAAAACCATTTGTATATTTATAGATAAAAACTGTTTAAAATTAAATTAAATTGTTTTGTCTTATATGATAAAATAGTGAAAAAAAACATTTTCACCATAAGTCAATCCATTGATAAAATTTTTCAAATTTTAAGTATAAAATTTATAAATCAAGTAAAAAAGTACTTTCTTTAGAATTATTTAAACGTTAATTAAATAAGCAGTTGTCAATATATGCAATTTCATCTTAAGTTTATGCTATTATTTTGTCTACTTTAACATTAGCTTGTTATTGAATTATATTAAGTAACTGGATAAGCAACCAGTGTAATAGTTGAAATTTCATACAAAATATTATATGAATATTGTAAGTAATTATGAAACATTTGTAGATGTTTTACATTATATACCAAATGTTAAAATATATCTGGCACAGTTGCGAATTAATCCAGTCTTCATTATAATGTAGAAATTAAAATTGCAAACTAATTTCCTAAGTTTCCTTATTGTATTAATCGTTAGGATAGTCCGTAAATAATATTTTGCAATTTCATTTTCTACGATTGTCATTATTTCTAGCCATATTCGCATTATGTTCATTTTGGGCGTATGTACGCACAAGCATACTTTAATTTATGTACTTAATCCGTACCAAAATATTTTTGTCCAAAATGATTTGGTGCACTATGATGAATTTCTGATGTCAAAATTTTCATCTGCAAAAACAAAAATTATGAAAAAATATTTAATTAATATTTTTAACAAATTTATTTTATAATATATTTTACTTACTTTTGGAAAGGCGGTGACTAATGTTTTAGCAGCAAATGGAGTACAGAACAAATTTGATAATATAATATTATCTTCCAAAACATTATGTTCTTTTAAAACAGCAATTGCCTTTATAACAGTATTACCAGTACCTAAAATAAATTAATAATTATTAATATAATGTTAAAATAATTATATATCTTTTACTAAACATAATATTAACTAATTAGTTATTAGTTACATTATATAAACTGAATAATTTCATTAATCAATAGTCAAAATTAAAAATAAAGATGTAAAAATATAACATAAACTAAAGATCATATTTAAAAATATCACATTTAAATATCACTTACTCATAATTGGATACATCAATAAAACCTTTCTTTCTGAAATATCTTCTGGAAATTTTGCATATACTACTCTTGCCTCGTGTGTATCCATATCACTTTCAACCAAAATTTTCCCTATCCTTATACTTCGACAACAATCTCTCAGTCCCTAAAATTTATCACATACATTATATTAATATGTATTTTTTAATATTATTAATAATTACATTTTATATATACATTTACTAAAATAGAAATTATTTTTTCATTTATGATTATAAAATCTATTATTATTATAATTCAAAAATAAATTTAATAAAATTCCATAAATTACCTGTTCCATTGCTTCTCCACTTCTTACAATAGACACACCACAATTTCCTTTTTGATATTTCAAACCTTTATACGTTGCACCAGTTGGTGTTGTAATTATACATTTAGTAAACGGTAATTGATTTAAACTTTCTTCAATTACTAATCTAATCTGTAATATAATATTAATTCATTTAATATTAATATGTACTATTTATATTTATTAAAATATGTATTATTAAAAAGTGATATACACAAAAAATATATTTTATCAATAAAATCTTATTAATGAATAAGTTTCATAAATCATACAATTTTAAAAAGCTAATTAAATTCATTAATTATAATTGAATTGAATCAGCCAATTCTTTTTGATTTATACTTTAAGCATATTATACAAAAAAGAAAAAGCATATTTTAGTTTATTAATAAGAATAGTAAAATAATTTCATCAGAATTATTAAATCATTCAATACTTAATAAAAACTTTGTAAATGATGTTTACAAAAATATGTTTTAATTTAAATTTATTATCACCGAAAGAATCTCTTTATATTATATTATTATAATATAAATAATTTATAAACATGTATGTAAAAACTTTATAAATAATTAAACTATTAATTTTAATATTAATGGGTTCATTTAATGGCAATTTAAAACTGAAATATTACCAGTCTATCTGCGTAAAATTTAAAATCACTCCTTGTTGTTGCTCTAAAAAATAAAAAAATTGTATTAGGAAAACGGCATTAAATATGTTATATAATTTGTTAACAAATATCTTATTTAATTTTCAATTCACTGTGAACTAATTTTGATTAAAAAAATTAGAACATATTTATTAATAACATTATTCATTAATTGTAAATGATATTTATTAAATAGTCAATATACATACTTGATAATCAGATTTCATTAAACTAATTAAAAAATAATTGTTATGATATAAACAGTGCATTATTTTTGTATTATAACCTTAAAATAAATAACTAAATAAAACGTGACTTACTTATCCCGTAATATAGTTTGTAATTCTTTAACTTGGTCGTTTGATGGTAAAACTTTGAGATTTGGTCCATATTCTTCAATACCTTCGATATTAATTTCTGTCATTTTCCGAACAGAAGATACTGCATCAGTACTTCCCATTTCAAAAAAAATTCTTTTTATTTATAAAATAAAAAAAATATCGTGTTTGATTGGTATTGTGTTGAACTGATGCTATACTTTTAAACGCTTAATCCTTTTATATTGCCATGCAGCGTGCACAAAACAAAATAAACTTAAGTCGATGACGACAGACGAGAGGGCGTACCAATTTAGTGACACGAATTTTTAGAGGGAGGGGGAAAGACACTGATTACGGAAGTAAAGACAACAGGTTAGGATTGGTTAGGATTTAGATATTTAGAATGCATGACATTGTTGACACATTGACAATGATAAAAATAAATAATATGCAAAATATTTTGCGTTATATTTAATAATATCAGACATAAATTCATCTTTAGATCAAGCATTCACATTTATAAAAAAAGAAGAAACAGAAAGGTAAAAAAATTAGGGGAAGTAAGAGAGAAAGAAAGAGAAAATAAAATGTTGACATATACTATAAAGATATTTATACATATATTTTATATGCATTGTATGTATAAAATTCATACTATATTGATGTAATGATTTTTATGAAATTATTGTTTTCAATGGTAATAATATTCATGTCGTATATTTATATTATTATATAAAATATATGTTACAATAATTAATTAACATTGCATAATTTTATAGTGTAATTTATATATTTTATATCTTAAATTAAATTTTTAATACAACAAAATTAAACTGTTTATATCACATTATTTTGTATTACGAAGCACAGGAAATATAATAAATGATAATATGATACAATAATTAAGTTTGGTACTAATATTGTCCGGATTTTCTAATGTATAAATATGAATAATTAATTTGTTATCTAAAGTAACCAGTATTTTTTTAATTAAATATTATTTATTTATAGCAGTATATAGATATAAATTTATTTTTAATGAATTATTTACAAATGTATCATTAATTTTTAAAAATAAGAAATAGGAATTGCATAAATAATTTATTTTCTATTATTTTTTAAAGTTTTGCCCATACGTTAGAAGCCAACCTGACAACTATGTAATTGTTATAAAAATATAATTGTGTAAAAATCACAACTCCGTGACCTCAGCTCTGAATATGAAAGTAGATGTTATAAAAATGTCTATATATAGGAATTTCTAAAACATTGTCTAAAAATTTAATTTTATTAAATTTTATAAATTTCATATTTACAATAAAAATGTAAATCAATGGGTTTTGTAACAAGATTATATTAATATTATTTTAATTAAAACATAAAATATAACATAAAACAAAATATTTTATTAGAACAAAACATAGTCAATAACAAATATATTATTATATGAATATGCCAATATTATCAAAATAATCTATATTTGTATATATGTAAATTTGATAAAGTAATAAATAAATTGTATATTTTAAAATATAATGAATAAAATATAATACAAGTTACAAGAATCAAGCACATGGTGATAACGGCAACATCAGCATGCAATGGAGAGAGGATAAAGTAAAATCAGTGGCGTTCATTACTTGGATGGGGTGACCCTTTATTAAAACTGTTTAATGCAAGTTACAAATGAAAACATGAAACATACATAAATTTATTAATCAATATTCAATTAATATCATTTTTATAATGTCATATATATACAGTTAGTTTTAATACTATAATAGTATATACTTAACTAAGTTCAAAAATTAAAAATGTTTGATTCTGAAAAATATAAAGCTGTATAATTAATCTCTCATTAATAATTAATTAAGCAATAATAATTAATTGACTAGAATAATATATATTTCATTCTACGTGTAATATAATTGTGTACGCATATGTACATTTAAAAATTGATTGAAAATACAGTGATCACAATTATAAAAATATATTTGTAAAAGATCGGAATTTTAAAATTGCCTCTTTAACTTTAGCATGCAACCGACCACCGCAGCAATACTGCCATCTGTGCGTAGCGCCATGTTACATAGTGCTATGCCGATAATCTGTGGGAATTCCCACAAGCGTTAAGTAAAAGTTGGTAGCTAAACGAAGACAAAATCACGGTATATGTCACCTAAACGCGAGTGAACGACGAGCGCCCTCTTCGCGCCGTCGCGTTATCCTCACGTCAAAGCAGCGCATATGCATGCGTGCGCGGCGCATCGTACGTGCAACAGACAGACGGTGGCTCGTGGCGCTCGTTCGCTCGCGTCCGATTTGCGTGCGCCCGAGTGTCGTGGAGAGTGGAGGCGCGCGGTGCGCTTAACCTAACGAGCAACGATCAACGAAAGCTGCGGGCAGAGTTTGGGCAAGTCGACCGGAGTCGAGCTGCCGCAGTCAAGTTACCGTGTCCGTGCGTGCAATTCCGTGTCTTTCTGTCTTTCTCCGATCGTGTCCGACGACGCATCGACACACACACACGCGCGCGCACACGCATAAGTACGCGCATTGGCACGCATACGTGTACGAACACACACATAGCGCGCGCCCCCTCCCCTCGACCCGGAGCATATTTTCTCTCCGTCTTTCTCCCACCCGGAGGTCGTTGGTGTCGTCCCGTCGAAACATCCTCGCCGAAGCAAGTGGTGCGATCGGGTTCGCGAGTGCCCGTGTCGACGTCGAGTGAACGTGCGTCCGTGTTTCTACCTGTGAGCTTCGACTGGTCCATCGCAGGGCCGACGTCGGCCATTTTTGGCCCCGCGCGATGCGGCAACCGTGCGTGTCCATTCGGTCCGCCATTCCGAACAACAATCCTAGATGTCGTCGGTCGACGAGCGGCGCGTCTCGAAACAGCCCGGCGTAGCTCTCGCAGCGCCCGACTACACCGCCGGCACGCGCCACCGGACCTAGCCAATAATGACCGCCACAGAACAGTCGTCCGGGTCGGAACGCGCGCCTGGCAAACCAACGTGCACGCGTTGACGCAAACATGCGCCCACGGTCGCACATTACCTTGTGAGAACGAAGAAGAGTGACTTTTGGTGTGAACAACAAGTCGCTTGAGTGCAAGTCATTATTATACTAGCGGTGCGTTTTATTGAGTTTGGCAACGCGGTCATTGTGTTGTGAGCTGTGATCGACGGTAAATGCGAGCGCGCAGTCGACGGAGTAGTCGGTTCCAACCTCGAGTGATATCGTTTGTTTAGTCGGTTATTATAGGTTACGCCATCATTCGTGTTGCACATTCGCCTGTTTACAATTACTGTCCAAGTTTCGTAGATAACATCGAACTCATTAGGTTCACAAGTCATGAGTATTTCGGAGCGATCATTGACACACATTTGATTCTCATTTGTTTATATCCCGATCAATTGACTCGTCCGTTTTGTTGATATCAAACGTTGTGCTAGTAATACGAGTCGCGTAAGCAGTTTATTCATTTATTCCGGGGTGAATGCTGGTTAAATGAGCAAATGATACAATTGATTATTAATGACACAAATGATGTAGCAAATGAACGTGTCGCAGTGAAGATCGAGCCGTGATAAAGGATGCGGATGAACTGAATGTGTGCCGTGCATCGATCGACGGTGTCAGATTGGTCGATTCGGATCGATGGAAATCGAGGCGAAGCAGCGCAATCAGCGCAATCGGCGCCGCGAGCGCGCGCAGCGCATGCTGGCCCAGCGCGAGAGCATCGCGAGCGCGAAGCAGCAGGCGTCGGGGCAGCAGCAGGGACAGGCTCAGGTGCCGCAGAAGCAGAAGCAACGAGCGGAGCCAGGCGCGAACAACCCGCAGTCAAACAATGGCGCGGCCCAACAGCAACGTCGCAACGACGACGACAGTTACAGCGGCGAGGACGACGACTCGGGTGCCGTCGCCAGGAGCCCGAGCCAACGCGCCGCCAGACCCCCCAGGCCGCCGAGGCCGAGGAAAAAGTCCTCCGTTTCCTCGGCCGCGGCCGCCGCCACCGGCAACGTGCTCAAAGAGCCGCTCTTCGAGGAGGATATCATTGACGGTTTTGCCATTTTGGCTTTTCGCACGTACGAGGAATTAGAGGTAACCAAACACTTCGTGCGCGCTGCACCGCTGCTTTATTTGTAAACACCGGCCCGCTCCTTTTCGCCGTAATTCACGCCCCAAACAATTTCACCCGCAGCGGCCATTATTACCCCTTGACAAATTTTAACGAATCTTGCGTTTCACTTTTCTTTCGTCAAATCATTTTATCGCCAACTCGCGCGATTCACATTCCCGAATACAACGTTAATTCACATAAAGCAATGTCGAGAAACGGATACACTGTTATTCAAAAGCAAAGCCCTTTATTAACGTAAAACTCGCTTCAAATAATCATTGATTGCGCAG
The DNA here is from genome assembly GCA_022817085.1 of Psilanteris sp. ZL-2020. Taxonomy (NCBI): domain Eukaryota; kingdom Metazoa; phylum Arthropoda; class Insecta; order Hymenoptera; family Scelionidae; genus Psilanteris; species Psilanteris sp. ZL-2020. The sequence goes on from JABFQC010004213.1 coordinate 8,354, forward strand.
ATACTATGAATTCTTTTGGACTTTAAAACTGATATCAAATTTACTAGAAACAGTCGATGAATACTGGATTGCTAACACGTAGCTGGCAGTGCACGGCTACGCCAAAGTAATGTAATAATTATTATGATTTAAAAATCAACATAGATGCGCGATCGCGCGCGCACAAGCAAAATTTTAAATAGAAACAGCTGCTAATCAATTTCAAGAGAAATAAGGTTGCATGATACAAAATGTATGTTTCGACTGTATATATGTGCTGGCTTAATCTTCCAAATGAATTGAATTTTAAATGATGTTTCAGAGAAAATAAATCAATAACATTGTTTAAGTATATAACACGTCTTAACGTAAAAAATAATAGCAAACTTTAACTTCGACTGAACTAGGAGAATGTCACTTGGCTCATGTCGTTAAAATCCAAATTCGGTTCATTAAAAACCCGATTATTTTCTAAAAACTAATTCATATTCTCAAAGTCGACACAGTTTTTATTACATGAGAAAGTTCAGTAACCTAGTATTCGTAGCGCCTATTTTATACTTATATACTTGTACCAACCTAACTCAATCAAATGGTAAACAATCTTTAATTATTTTAAGAAATGGATCTGGATAAAAGAAAAGCAAAATTCGGCGCTTATTTATTCGCGCGTGTTCTCATAAATAATTGCAAATTAAAAGCGTTATATGATCAGGTTAGAAATAAAAAAAAAAGAGAAATCAAATTTGTTTTGTCAGTGATGAATAATACAAGAATTGATTCATTAGTCGTGCTCAATATTATATTATATTAATATTTAACGTTTGTTTTTGTTTTTATTTTTATTGCCACATCATAAAATTTCCATAAAACTCATTACGATTTACTTTTAATTCGTTCCATTTGTAAGCAACTTTTTGCCAAATTTTCAAACAACATTCGTAAATCAATTCTCGGCGTTAATGTTTTCAAAATTAGACCGCGATAACTAACGTAGAGTCGCAACTTTTGCGCGATAACAATTCAATTGATTTGACAATTATTTTATCGAAAACAGATAAGTTTTGAGGAATCCAAATTAATGAAGAAACTTGTTGAATAACCAAATACGTTTGCAATGAAAAAGAATCGCTTGCTGTTACTTTTGTTTAAATTATGTTATTTAATGAAACATTAAAGAAACAAAAATTGTTTAATAATATGTTTGTGTTTATCATCAACACTCGTACGATTAAGATTCAAGAATGACATAAGAGAAAAATTGCAGCCGATAAGATGCGTAGCGCACAAATATATGCTTTAAAATCGCACAACTACGTTTGCGTATACGCGAATACATAATACCATGTTGTATCACTTATGTGTAATTAAACGTTGATTTAATGTAAATGCAATTAGTGTGAGCATGCATAAAACAAATTCCATGATATCTAAATTGTGATCTCAGAGTCAAAGCTTACGACAAATAATTATTGTATTTGCAAAAAAAGGTAGTCAACTTTTATGCCGCGTTTAAATAACGGACAATCGTTCTAAAAATAACAAAATTAACAGTAGCAGAATAATGTATGTGTTCGCTTAAATGTAAATTGGAATAAACAAATGAAACGTTCAAGGGCGAGTGTATCGTATTATGTAAGAAGTAAGAAGTAATTCATTTTTCTTAAAAGTACAATCCATCCAAAAAGTTGGCTTGTTTATTTACTCTGTCAAGCCTTATTTCTGTCTGACCTTTTTAAAATAAAAGATAAGAAGTAAAACAAAAATGCACTGACATATTTTGAAAACATTTAGTCGTGGAAATAAACGACAAGACATTCGGGTAATATTTTTTTCTTGTTTTACGCCGATTCGTCGGAAACAAACGCAAGGCCGGTTCAAAGTTACCGTGAATTAAAGTTCAATGAATTATTGCAAGTAAAATTAGTCGCGTGTTTGTATTTTAAATACATTCCGTACAATTTTGATCATTTATTCATGTCAAAGTACAAAACTTGATTGAACGCGACTGCAAGAATTAGCTCTTTATAAATTCCTCATCGCATTTAGTTCCTTTCAAACACAATTTATTCATGAAATATTATACCTAGCGTTTCATTCATAAAACATTACGTTTTTACATAGAAACGCTTTCTTTGGGATATTTTTATGAAACAAACATTTTTTCGCTTAAACGCAATGAAATTGATTTACATGTTATCAGTGAATGATGGCTCGCGAACGTCGTTAACGAAATAAAACAATAACGCGCAATAAAAAGCGCGCGCACTTTCTGCTTGCGACAAATTGCGTATGACGGACGAGCGCAAAACAGTCGGGCGCGCGACTCCGGCTGTTATTATGACTTTTTTTTATTTCAAAACGGCATAATCGACGACATGTTTATGCGTTTGGTTTGACTCGCGCGCTCATTTACTTTTTCATCCACTCTCACTGGCCGTTACGGCAACGGTTTCGCGCAAGGGCTACGCGGACTGCGCTTTTTGCCAGACCTCGTTCTTCGTTCCTTCCTTGCCAATGCCGGCGTTCGATTTTCAGACATAGATCGCGACCGTGCGAGTCGAGTGCTTTGTTCGGACGCCCGAAACAACACTGCACGGGTTACACATTCACTCGCGCGCAAAAAGTGCGCTTCGGCGACGAAATCGCGGAAATCGCTGGTCGTCGTAATTGAAACGTTAAAAATAACGCCGCGATGTACATCCATTAAAGTAATTGCACGTTTCAATTAAATTTGTCGGCGTTAATTAACGCCATTATAAAATCGCGTTGTGGAAATAAAGACGAACTTACAAAATAAGCCGCGTTCAACGACGACAGTCGTCCGACGGTTGATCGGCCGACTTTGTGTGTAATTAAATTTATCCGTTTTAAGGCCGATTTCGAGGACGCTCTTACGAGAAACCAAAATTATGAATAATTTCATTGCTTTCGGTATTAATTGGCGCGGTTATAGCGCCGCGTGAATATTTCATAAACTCGGTAATTACGGACGTTAAGAAATGCCGCTGATTAATCGTGTCAGATACGAATGCAAAGTGACAGTCGTGTTGACGAATAACTTAATCAGCATGTGTTATAATTTGTTCAATTAGGCTTTTTTCGACGCAGATTAGCGGCGCGTTTTCTGCTCGAGTGAACCCAGCTCAGAGCAAATTACGTTCGTCGAGTGGGGCCGAGCACGAACCCGGCCGAAATAGTCGCGCGCGATACCGATCGATGGCGATTTTTCCGCGCCGGCTTCGTCGATCCTCTTATTTGGTTTTGCATTTTTCGCGTTGCTCGTTTCCACTGATAACCGGGCATTAAGTGAAAATTACATCCCGCGTGCAATTTAATAGCAGTAAAAACAGCGTTAAGACATAGGCAAAACTACGCCATGTAAAACTGCCTTAGAATTACGCGATGCTCCCTGCAAAAGCACAGTTATCATTAAGTCATTAACCGATGAACATTCCAATCAATGCAATGTCGACCGCTTCCGGTCATTTCTCAGCATTTCATTTCCCCGACTGTCATTATTTTGTTTGTTTTCGTGACAACATTACGGAATCGCCTTTTAAAATCAATGTATCGGTCGATCGTTGGATTCACCAATCCAAATTCACTTTCCGTCGAGCAAATATATTCGTTTTATAACTGTTTCACTTACCGAAACGTAACCTCATTCAGATTTGAATATAAAAATATGGAGCATATTCTCGCCCACGCGCACACTTACAAAAGGTTAGTTCGTTATTAAGTTATGCTTCGTAAATAATACCGTATAATTATACTGATACTAATGAACGTTATTTATTATTGCCAGAATTATTTTATATACGGGCAATCAAATATTATAATATCAATTATTTAATTTTTTTTACTGCTAAAATTAAATAGTCTAGGAATTCAATTTTTCCGGCAATCAAAAACAAACGAAACTATCCATATTGTTTCGTTGAATACTTCAAAATAAGAAACCAAAATATTTGATTTCCAAGTTTGATATATATGTGTACAGAGGATTGTGAAGAATATACATGACAACACAGTTGTTTCGTGTTTATAAAGAAAATAATATTCAAATTTTGTTACATGCGAGTTTTATATCCAGTATATAAATGAATATTTACATATATATATGTGTGATGGGTTAAATTAATCTATAATGTTGTATACACGGACAGAAATAATTTGTTGAGACAAGCAATTTTGTTAAATCAACAAAATGTATTCAACTTGGATGATCTTGCGAAACTTTTGATGCTGTTTATATGAATCGACATACTGATTTTGTTAAAGCATTAAATGTTTCAATAAAATATATCAGGATTTTGTTGATCTTGTGACAAATGTTAATATATATATTGGGAGAAATGTAACAGAAAGTTGTACTGTGTTTAACAGTAATGAAAAGACACGTATGCTAAAATAGAAATTTTGCTATTACAATTTACTTTCAATACCAAATAACTTAGTTTTACTGACAACAAAAACAAATTTGACATTTTTTTTATTATACTACATACGGTTTTACGTCTCATTACAATTTCATTGGTTAATCAAAATTTGAATACAACGTTTATACACAAAAAATCTCACATCAATGTCGTTAATTCTTTTTAAGTCAGTTTTATTT
>JABFQC010004214.1:0-12952 GCA_022817085.1 Psilanteris sp. ZL-2020
GTGTAGGACTTCGCACAGTGGCGTTTTGACGTTGTAAAGTAATACCTGTAGATCCTTGACTGATTTGTGAACGGGTAAGTGTACCCCCAGCAGCATTACGCAATGTATCTAAAGTTGCCGAATTGCGCATATTATCTAATGTAGCAGAACTTCGTAATTCAGGTTTACGAATATTTATTTCAAGCGATGCAGAATTTCTTAAGTCTCGGTCTTGTGTACCGCTACTATTACTGCTCCTTACGTCGAGTGATGCAGAATTACGAATTTCACGGTCACGTATTGTTGTCAAGGTTGATGAAGCATCTCTTTCAGGCTCTGCTGATTCTAAAGGTTCAACAGTCGTTTTCCGTGGAGCTTCTGGACTATTGCATGGTGTAGGTGAACCACTTCGACTACCACCATCATCACCACCGTCTTCATCAGAAGATGACGATGCACTGCCCTCTAGTTCATTATATTCTTTTGACAAATTAGATTATAATATTAATTTATTGTAAAAATATATTTGTAATATTAAATATTATATTATTTAATTGTGTATAGAGAGATATATAAAGAAAAAAATTAATTAATACAAATCAAATTAATGTATAAAATAATATACTATTATAAAATCATTTTTCACAGTTTATTTCTTACCTTTTAACACAATGAAAATCTACGAATAGTAAATGTTACTGAATTTAAACTTTTCGGTCATGATAAAATAACTGAACAATTATGCAAACTTATTTATTCTGTTGATACAGCATAAAGAAATTGTATTAATTTAATTTGTAGAATTATAATTTTGAAATTCATTACTGCTCTTGCTGAATAATATTATATAAATTTAAAATTTAGTGTGGGATAATTAAGTGCAACATTTGATATATGATACAAAAAGTGGATAGTTTTATTTAGGCTATATAAGTATAACTACTAATACCAACATCAAACATCAATTACGTTGACAGTATGATTTTAAATAAATGGAATGCAGTGAAATGAGATGAAGAAATACAACTAATGTAAATTCGCGGAATTTGATTAAATTCCTGTTTTGTTTATACTTACTCTCAGGACTGTACTGGACCAGCATGGTAATAGAATTACCGCATTGTCGAAGCACATTCGCAGCAAGCTGATATGTAGCGCTTCTCATATTTATACCGCAAACTTCAAGAAGTTGATCACCAATTTGAAGACCAACTTGGGAGGCAAGGCTGTGCTCGTTGACTGTCGATACAAATACTCCACCACTTTCCAAACAGGATATTTGAATGCCCAGCGGCTCAACAGATTTATCGATATGGACTCGCCTAAGTTCCCCAGGTGCTGGAGGACGTGGCTGCGAATAACAGTAATCTGGCATGCTAGAACGTTTAGATGTGTTGCCACCTACAGTATTGCCTGTGCCAGGATTTAGGATTTCTACATAAAAGGTTGGACTGCCTCGTTCAGATGTTCTCTCTATACTGCCTGTAGACAATTTGCCTACACTGCTTTTTGACGTAACACTTGGATTTGATGGAATTCTGAAGCGTTGGTTCTCTTTTTTCCTTGGAAAAGTACCGCCTTCGTATCCTGGAGTGTAGGTTGATACTTCGTATGGGTTTGTGATCGGATGCAATCGTGGTTTATGGTAGTGCAAGTCAATCGAAGGAGTATGTAAGTGACTGACAGGACTAAATGGTGGCTCAAAACAGAAACGCGCATCTGGCAGGCCAATTGACTCGCCAGATTGAGCGGAGGGTAAAGATGGCGGAGAAGGGTATCTTGACGACAACGAGGAAGTGTTTTGTTGATGTGGATGCGGGTGCGTATGCGCATGCGCGTGTGTATATGGTGGAAACGAAAAGTTACCGGGGCCAGCAAGTTGTGCGCTACGTGGTCCAGGAGTAGCGCTCGCTGTGCTGCCATATAATTGTGAATAAACGCGGCTATGCTGCTGTTGCTGTTGTTGTTGCGAGGAGTCTTGTCTTTGTTGTTGCTGCGCTGATTGCGATTGTTGTTGCTGTTGCGAAGAGTCTTGCGTTTGACTCGAATCACTCTGAGTTTCATACTTGGATCCACTGCGAGATTGCTTCTTTGTAAAATAGTCGGATTTGACAGAAAAGTCGATGCTGGTTTCAGAGGGTGCAAGACTAGATGCCAGACGACTTTCGCTTGCGTCCAAGTCACTCGCTGACTTCTTTGATTCCAGACCTATGTCCTTAAATTGAATGCCTGGTGTGAATGACTTGTGATTAAAGAGTTGACCAGACTTGGAAAAAGCAGGCACAGGAGTCTCCACTGCTTTGTATACTGTGTGCCTATTACTGACATTAGAAAAAGTTGTTAAAGGAATAGGGTTTGACACGCGATTATAGTTGTAACTATCGTACTTTGGCGGCTGATTGAGCAGTACAGTAAGTGGCAGTCGTTCCTTGGTTTTACGCGGATGCAAGATTGTTCCTGTGCCGTTCTGAATAAGAGGTCCACCTCGAGCTTTTGGCCACGTTCCTCCATTCTTTCCAGCCTTTTCTGTTCCTCGACGTTTACTTCGTTTTAACACAACACCATTATTGCTGGTTTTTTTGTGATGTTGATTTTCCTCGCTTTCGAGTACAGAATCAAGTTCAGCTATTGCTTCTGTTGCTTGTTCCTGGTCAAATGTACTAGGGCTTGAATTACGATGTCGTTTTTTCTTATCATCTCGATCTTTGCTATGCTTACGTCCCCGAGGAAATGAAATTTTATCACGAATATTATCCCAGGCATTGCTGATACCACTTGGTTTTTCAGAACTCATTGATTTCGATACTTTGTAAACGCTACGATCACCAAAATTTGGAGTTAAGTAGCGACGTTCATAATATGCATCAAACTTAGATTTCAGCAGCAATCGTTCTTGTTCCGTTTGAGAACAACTGTTTACCATCTTCTGTTTTTCAGGTATATTAAATGAATCCATACCAATAGCTTCAGCACTGCCTGATGCAGGCAGAGGAATACCTTTTAGAGTTGTTATTGTTAACATATCTGACGAAAGATCATTGAGAATCGCAGTTGCTTCAGGAGCTGATGTTACTCCATCAATCGGTTTACTATTTATCTGTTAATAATTAACATATGTTTAATGAAATAATCAACATTTTTCCTTTATATTTAAAAACATATTTATTTAATTTAAACAATATTATAATGTACTGAATTAGTGTCAAATTATACAATCAATTGCATCAGATAAATAATAAACTCTATAGTATCTATATATTGAAAGTAATATAATCAAAGTATATATATATATATAACTAATTATTTATTTTTTAATTTTTAATTATATTACAAAACTCTATTTATAAAAGATTTGGGTTTTCTTTAGATTTAAAATAAATGTTCTTTTTATCTAAATTAAACTTACATTTAATACTCTGTCACCAACTGCTAAGTAACCATCTTTAGCTGCTAAACTACCAGGAGCTATTTTTGAGATATAAATTCCAGTTTCTAAAGTAATACCATGAGGAATAGAACCAATTGGTAATTGTGTTGTTCTCAAAGCTCTTCTACTAAGGCGTCTTCTCCTTATAGTAAATATTACTGGTGATACTGTCGATGTTCTTAAAGTATCCATAATTGTTCTAGTTGATCTAACATTTACATTATTTACTTTTAATATACAATCATTAACTTGTAATTTTCCTTCAATAGCACTGCCTTGAGTAACCTATAAATTATGATTATTACAATAATACAAATCTTAAAAATAGTAGGAATAAAAAATTAAAATATATTATTTATGTATCAATAATTATATAATCTTTAAAGACCAGAGGTACTAATACTTATGTATTTCTTTGTTTTGATATTATTTTATTTATAATTGTTAATTAATACATTTTATTAACAATTATTTTTACTGTCATTTACAAATTGCTGACGTTTCGTCAAGCACGTATCGACCTCTTCAGAGCTTTTTACTGTAAAATTGAATTCATTTTATTTTCAACTATATTACATTTTTGATTGTCATAAAATAGACCAAAAATGTTTTGTTTGTCAATGAATAAAATGTGTTAAAAATAACTAGTAATATAATAAAATTATATTTTGTTATCTTCTTTAATAAAGCTTGTCATTTAAACTCAATGTTAAAGTAATACTTAAAATTTAAAATTATTTATATATGTTAATTATGACATAGAATAATATGTTGTTTTAATCATATAAAATAATATTTTAATATTTTTAAGTATAAGTATAATTAAATATTAGTTTAGATTAGATAAAATCTTATAAATTAATGTAAATGTTTTTTTTTAATTTAATTAAATTACCAATCATATTAATAAGCATATTTAAATTATATTATTAATTTTTTATTAAAGTTTATATTATACTTTATGAATTATTGATTTTAATTTTGTAATAATAGTATAAAGTAATATACTGACCTGACCAACATAAATGCCACCATCATTTGGATAATATGGATTATCTCTACCTCCAACAAGCACCAATCCTAAGTCGTGTTCTGAATCTGTGCAAATGCGACTTAAATCTATGTGCACAGTTAGAATTTCCCATTCATTCACCTCTCCTTCAATTGTTGAATCATGAACATGAGCTACTGTTTGACTATATTGAGGTCCTAATAATGGGTGATCTCCAGATTCAATTTTCTCTTTTAAGTCTTTTAATTCTTTTGAAGCTTCATTCCTTTGTTTTTTGATATCATCAGAATCACGCAAAGCACGCGCTAGCTCTGTAACTGCATGGTCGCGTTCCTTCTGTAATTTGTCGCATAGCGTCCGAATGCTTTCTCTTTCTAAAACAATTTTGTCACGTTCGCTGAACGCCCAGTCTCGTCTTCTCTTGGATACCTCAGCTTCTTGAACGGCTTCTTCTAACTCTGCTTGTAATGTATCTACAAATTTACGCAATTTATCAAGTTCAAGATTTGCTTGATCAAGATTATCCATTCGTTCTTTATCACGTTTAGCATAATCTCGAGTGTTTGTTTCTTTTTCAGCTTCTTTACTAGTACTATTACGTTCTCGATTATATGAGTGCAGTTCTAATCGATTCTTACAGTCTCTGTTTGCACCTTCAGAATAATCACCAAATTTCTGTCGCAATTCATTACATGATTTTAAGGCTTCATCACGGTCATGTAAAGCTGACGATATTTCTCGACGAAGAGTTTCTATTTGATATGACAAGGTCTTTTTCTAAAAAAAATTTCTTTGTATTAAAACAATATTAGAGAAATGAAATTTAATCTCAAATTTAATGACAAGAACTATACTAAGAGAAAAGAACTAAATAAATTTACATTTAAATTGAATAAAAAGTAATTGTTAAAATATTTAAATTAATTTGTCACAAAAAAATTCATTAAGTAAGAACTGAATATGTTCAAAATATTTACAAACCTCTTCAACAAGTTGTTTATTCTGATTTTCTAGATGTGTAATTTTGGAATAAGCTTGGGATAAATCATCACCAAGTTTTTCCATTTCTTTATGTACAGTATCCCGTTCACCCATTATCAAACTGTATTCCTGTAATGCAGCATTTCTTTCTTCGGTAAGGCGTTTAATATCTTTACTGGCTTTCATACGTGCCACAGTAGCTTTATTTATTTCCTTCATAGCTTCCTCATGTTGACGATGTACTTTAGCAAGAGCCTCCTTATACTCGTTTCGTTCACGAATTGTTATGTCCCATTGTCTAATGACAGCGTTACACTGTTGCTTTAAACCATCACGTTCATGGGACCAACTGTTTTGTTCTGCAACTATTTCTTCGTAACACTTTTTCAGTCTTGTAGCCTCTTCTTGTGCTAATTTCAACTAAAATATATATTCTATTATGTAAAATTATACTAATATAATCACATAATATATAAAAATATTTTATTAATTAAATTTTTACAAGAAAATTATGAAAAATATAAAAATTTAAATTTCCAATCTTTGCATTTATATTTTTTGTCTTTGTAATATTATCGACTTTGTTAATATTAGTTATCGATTTGACCTACAATGGTGAGATATTTATTTAGCCTTGTTCTATATATTCTTATCCTGTTCACATGAGCTACGTGTTGATTCATATTTAAAAACTAATCTATAATCTCTGAAAAATTATAAACTTATTCTATTGAAACATTGTTTAATAATGTACAATTATTTAATATAATAATATTTTTATATTTAATAAAATATAAATTTGAATCAATATTAGTATTATATGAATTAAGAATGAAACATATAAATGTTCCCATTAAAAATAATAAATTTTTCCTATTTAATGTAATAAATAAAGAAATATACAAAAATTTCCATAAAAAATAAGACTAATATATCTACTAATATTTAAAACTATATCAAATATTATAAAATGTAAAAAAGGATGTTTTTTCCCAATAAAATTTTACTATATTTAACTTTAATCTGCTAATAAAGAATAGACACATTATATTATGAATATTATAATCTTATTCCTTTCATAAATGAACTAAAATATTGTTATAACGTTTCTCATTATACATTTTAAAATTGTATAGATAGAAATAAATAAAAAATATTTATTTTCAATATTCAAATTTTATGAAAATTTACTTACTAATTATTATTAAGATGAAGTCAATATTCATTGCTTACGTAAGGGTAAATACACATATATAGCATGATTAATAATTATTGTTGTTTACTACGCTACTTTAAATCCATGGAATTTAGTTTATTTTTACCATAAAAGTAGTTCAATCAATATATTAACTGACTTTGAATCGAAATAAATAAATAAAATAATTGTGGATACAATTTTAACTTCCTGGAGAAATTTAATTAAAAAAGTTAAAATATTACATTATTAAACATTATATTAACATATTTTTATACATAAAATATAAACTTAATTAATAACGTTTCTATGAATTAGATATAAATTACCCTATTTGATATATATTTATTTATATTTATAATATAGTATTATAATGTGGTTTAGTTTTTAAACAAATATTAAAATGTTATTTCATTTTTATTTACTATATAAAAATATGTATTATAATAAAACAATATATTAAGAAGTGAATTCTTATTAAAGTTTATAATGTATCATTATTGATTACTGTATTTTTGTATTTTCCATTAGAATAAAAACGCACCTGCTTTCTTAATCGAATTAAAATAATCAGATAAAAATAGTTTATTGAAAAACTATGAAAAGCATTATTTCCTTGGAATTTCAAAATACTGTATTTTAAATATACATTTATGTCTACTTTATTAATATTTTTTTAAAGAACAATGAAAAACTAGTTTAAATATTAATTAATTTATATATTAATATAATTATAAGACATACATCTAAATAATTAAATATTATAATAAAGATACAAATTACACATTGACAAAATTATAAAATATAATAATATCACATTTGATCATTTATGCTGAATAATTTGAAGTTCATTTAATAAGTTATAATAATTAATTATTAACTAAGTTAATACCTTACTAACAGCAGATGTATGCTGTGCTATAAGATCGTCATAATGCTTCCTTAAAGTATCATATTCTCCTTTAACGTTGTCATACTTTCTGAGAGCAGACATATAACGTTGGTTCATAGCATCGCTATTGTTAGGGTCTGTCAAAAGCAGTTCCTGATTTTGACAGCGCAATTCTGACACTTCCTTTTGCAAAGATTGAACTTCGCGATCTAATCGTTGCTTATCATTAACCAAATCTTGATACTTTCCCCTCAATGCAGAACTTTCTTGAGAGGTAGCTTCTAATTGATTCATAGCAGCTATATGTTGTCCTCGATAATACTCCAACTCTTTCATAGTATGCTCACACCTTTAAAAACAATAATTCAATTAAACATCAAATTATTTATTCAAATATTTGAAATGTAAATTTATAATATTATTATATTATATAATATCACAGAAATATTGTATAAAATTGTTTGTCATATTAAAATAAATAAATCATATTAATAAATAAATTTAGTAAAAATAAATTAATAACTTCATGCGTATAAAAACATGCAAATGAGTAGTGAGTATATAATGTTAAAAAATAAAGTATATAAACAAAAAATGTGCACAAACCGTCTAATAGTATCAGAATGTTTATGTCTAAGTAGCTGCAATTGGTGTTGGGCCTGTAAGCCGTCATAATCCGTACGACATTCAGGCCCACCGCTGGGACTTCCGACACTGCTGTATCCTCCATTATCTCTCTCTATGTATTGTCAAAAATGTCAACATAGACGATGCAAAGTATAAACGTAAGTCAACAAATGCAAAGTGTTACATGCTTTTAATTAAATTATATCAAAATGTGATAAAAAATTAAAATTAAACTATTTTCATTCCAAAAATATAAATATAATAATGTTTTTTTAAGTCTTACCCAAATTAAGTGCCCCATCTAAAAACAAAACAGAAATAAATTAATGTATACATGCGTAGTATATATATATATATAAGTATTAAAAAGTGAGTGATTGTATATACATGTATAAATATCAAAGTTCATATTGTTTAGTCTTAATTTAATTATTTCACATTTTCAAATATAGATTTTAAACTCAATATTATCAGTATATATGTAATGTTTGAAATTTTAATTAAAATGTAAAGTGAGTGATGTTTAGTATTGCATTGATATTGTATTATTTGTTTCAGTCACTGCATAAAAGTAAATAGGTAACTCCCTAGCTTTCACCAGGAAAGAAATTACAAGTTATGTATATAAGAATCATCACTCATTACAATTCTTGTAACATATATATCTTCACTTTTATAAAATGAATTAAATTAATTTTAAACAAAGTCTAAATTTATATAGTTTTTGTAGTCATATAATTTGAAATATGATACATTGATATATTGATGAATAATTTATTATATAAATTACATTTGAATGCAATGAAATTAATTATAAATGTTTTTATAACATACACATATTGATTAATTCAATACATTTTAATTATCTATACAATGTTTTATGAGATTGATTCAATTTATTTTATTTAATTAAGTATTACATAAATAAATTTATTACAGCATACATTAGTAATATTAATATTAAAGGAAACATGGAATTAATAATATAAATTCTAATAATTTATTTACATTGTATATCTATAACTATAAATATATATATATTAATCATTAATTTACATATAAGTAAATATAAATGTTCACAATATTAAGTAATTAATTAATTTATAATTAATATTTTTAATAACTTTATACTAATATGAAGAATAAATTCTTGTTAATTATTATTAAAAATAAAAAGTAAGTAATTAAATTATTATATTAAATTACATTGTATATCCATCAATATATAAAAAAATAATTATAATTTAATTTTATTTATTAGTATATAGCTTTGAATAAAATTCTTGTTCAAATGATTATTAATATAATTTTTGTGGTATATATAATAATTAGACATCACTATCCTATGTAGAAAGTAGGAAATAATAATGTTTAACAACTATAATATATAATACAATATATAATAAGGTTATATAAATTATCAGATATATATTTTATATTACGTCATATCAAATATCTAAAATTTAAATGTAGGTACTTCAATAAATAAATTATTAATAATATTCTATGTGTAATAAATTAAATTAGATAAAGTATATTTATACTGCATATATTATAAAAATAGTTTAAAATAATAATTTAAACATTCATTACAAAAGTAACATAGTTTTCTAAATAAATGTAAACAAAGTCTTAATTGAAGAAATAATTATTAAAATAGTATATATAAAAACTTGCATTTATGACATTAAATTTTAAGTTACAATTACATTTTAAAAAATGTATTAAATTATATTTTATATCTACAATTCTCTAAATAAACTAGTGACAGTAATTAAAAAATTGAATAATGACATATATACAAACATGCATTTAAATATATGGTCATTTAAAAACATAATCTGTACCAAAGTCTTTACATTTTTTAGACGTTTCAATTTAGACAAAAATATTAAATTGCACTTTATATTTGGAAATGCATTTTAATTCATATCCTTAATTATATTTATACATATCCAGATATATACATACTCACACACATACATACACACAAATAAACACATTAATTGCAGTTTTGAAAAAGATTAGAATTTGCAAATTAATATTCTGGAGATTGATTGAAATGGTAGCACATATAAAAGTAAAATATGGAGGGATTAAAAAGTTTATGTTGCAGAATTGATTGATTGATTTGAATGGTTGAAATTAGAAGCAACAAGTATTAACAAATATTATTTAAATATCGTACCACTACTTCCAGCACTGTCCAAAGAGGAGGCACCAGAAGCCATGCTCTCCATTGGGCCGTGGTGATGTTCAAGCGCATTCACTCAACTCCACTATCCACTATTACTTGGAGATAAGCGTTGGAGTTTGGCTGAAACGCAACGAGACGCGTTGTACTTCACGCTAGAGCAAACCCTTTGTGCATTATCGCAGAGAACAGCCTTCATATTGACAAATCATGTATAAATTGCGCCTGACGCAATTGGTGTGCGGCGCATGGGAACTCATTGCTCATGGCAACCGATGGTCGAATCAACGCGAAAACAAAAACCACAATTCGAGTTGGATGCGCTTATTTTATCTTTTTCGCTTTTTTAGCGTCGCTCGGGGCGTATGTTTTCCGAACGGCCGTAGATGGTTTGGAAAAAAGCAGCCGTATAGGAAAAGTGTGCTCCGCGGCACGTCCAAACTCGTCTACCTGATTTCCTTTGCTTTTCTCGTCTGTTTTTATCTCCGGCTCACCTGTTGCACCTGCTGCACCGTTTGGCCTGACAATTAGCCATTTTCATTCTTCATCACCGCGCACGTCTTGTAACGATTTGCCTCCGCTCGCGTTCGGTGATTGTGATTGTTGCCTCCAGTTGCTGCGCTCAGCCAGTTTCTTTTTCTCTTTTATTTTCTTTTCGTTTCATTTCTTTTTTATTTTCTTTCTCTACACTCCCTCTCACTCCTCTCTTTCTCTCTCGCTCTTCCCTTCTGTTTTTCTTTTACTCTTTTGCTCTTACACTCTTAACTAAGTATAGTCATAAAATAAACACTAGTTGTCTAGATAAACAATTCAGACAACTGTCAAAATTGCTAATGAGCTAAAAGTAACTAGTAATGTTTAACGTGGATCCAGTGTTCAGTCGCTGCGAAAGTCATTATCCATTCCGGCTGCAAATTGAAACGTATGCTAATGTCAAAAGCCAGAGGAATCGCTTGGAAGTGAGATAAATTACAGAACCTATATGTAACTTTGCGTAACTTCAGGTTCAGGGGTGAGAACACAACCTTCCCCTAGTTT
Source organism: Psilanteris sp. ZL-2020 (assembly GCA_022817085.1). Taxonomy (NCBI): domain Eukaryota; kingdom Metazoa; phylum Arthropoda; class Insecta; order Hymenoptera; family Scelionidae; genus Psilanteris; species Psilanteris sp. ZL-2020. The sequence goes on from JABFQC010004214.1 coordinate 11,346, forward strand.
AGCTTAAGCTTTACTGCACTTTGCTTGATTTAGGATTTAGATTTCCTCCGTTTTACTAGATGGCGCACAACTGATTTACCATTGGCTGTTTATTTTGCAGCATTTCAAAATTAGCCAATCGCATTAAAAGTGTGCACCATGGAGTAAACTTACAAACTTGTTGTCGAGACTGCGGAGAGTGTAAAAAGTGGAAATTTATTTTCATATATAAGTTTAATTTAAAATTATAAATAAGTAATTTATGATAATTGTTTAAACGAATAATGATAATTTATGGTTAAACGGATGGAACAGAATTAATAGTGTGTATTAACATATAATTATTATTATAAGTGATCAGTCTGTTCTTAAACAACGAGAGAATATTTTTCTTTTTAAGTATTTAATACTTTTCATAATAAAATGTATTGTAGTTCTGCTTTGCATTTATTTCTTATCATGTTGAAAACGAGTAGAATATTATTAATAAATAAACATATAAAGTATTATATATAAAAACATAACATATATACAAAATCAACTAAAAAGTATTGAGTAAATAATAAAAATAAATTGAAAAAATATATTTAAAGTATTCCAAATTCAATAAAATCCAGAAATATATTGAAAATAATAATGCGCATAAAGATATAAATAAGTTAACTTAGATGAGTGCGTTTTATTAAAATAAAATTAATAATTTATTAATCTTTTTAAACAAAAAGGTTTTGTTATTTGATCAATTTATGTTGGCATTACTGCTTATATGATGTCTATATATTTTATATAGTTAATGACTTAATATTATGGTGGCTAAAATGAATCTCTTGTATAATGTAATGAATGTAATATATATATGTATATACTATATATATAGGAATATATAATATTCAAAAAATAAAAGAAAAGAACGAGGATTTTATCATGTATATTTTCCATAGAGATGTAGACATGTAGATAAAATAGAGATCAACTTATGCGACATATGTTCAAATATATTTTGTTAATTATCCTGAAACTTTAATCTGAACCTTGAACCAGTTGAACACCATATTAATCAGTTTTATTAAATGTGATCGACAAATATTTATAAAATTTGAATAATTTTTTTACAGTAAAATATACGTTTACAATAAAATTTTAATTTTATTACCTTAGACAAAAAGAAGTAATAAAATATTTTATTATATATTTAATTGAAATACTTAATTATCAATTGTTATTGAGTCAATTTGGTAATTAATAACTCTGTAATTTTACATTTCAATTTATATTTACGATGATAAATTTAACAATTCAATTAATATTTAACTAATAAAAATAATGTAAATTAATAAATAATACAAACATTTAAAATATAGTTGCAATATAGTTGTATTGTTTAACAACTAAGCATGTATTAGCAATAACAATTAACTATAGTAATATATTTCTTTTCAGTATTTAATGAATATTTAACACTTTTAGTCTTATAAGCCGCAATAGTTTAAACCTAACCTTTGATTATCGATATTGCTGTTCACGAAGAACCACGTTTGAAGTGCATATAAAAAACAGAACGGAAATTAATTAGAATTTTATAATACTAATAAACAAGACAAACATGGTAAGTATAGTATTCATAAGTC
>JABFQC010004215.1:0-12950 GCA_022817085.1 Psilanteris sp. ZL-2020
AAATAATCAAATAAATGCTAAGCTGTATGGTTGAATCAACCCAACAGTTCGGTTGAATCGTAATAACAATGGAAATAACTTTATTTTACCTTAACCTTTAAATATAGTCAATAAATATAACCTATTTTTATATATTAATAGTAAGAATTTAACCAACTAAATTATTTTTTATCAATAATTTTCTTTATATTTTTATTTATAGTCACGACTTAACCGTATTTATTTTAAAAAATTATTTCTTTTGTAATGTACAGTTGCTACACTATTAGATTCAGACTAAAGAAAATCTGTTAGGCTGATTCAGCCCAACACCTTTTTTTTTCTAACCTGAAATATTTATTGTTGCACATCAATTGGAATAGATATATTTATTGGGCTATAATAACCTTACAGTTTACTAGTTTCATTATTAGGTACACAGTTTACCTATTATAAATAAATATATACTAGTATTGGTAATTTATTTTTTTCCGTGTATAAAAGTAGATTGTCCATACGTTCGAGCGCATGGTAGGAGCGGCAGCAGTGGCATCAGTGTAGGGGTAAGTTAAGCAACATTGGCGATGTTCGTTACTTGGATGGGTGACCGTTTTTAAAAAGTTATTTAGAGAAAAGTATTATATGTTCTGTTCCATACTAATATAGTGGGTTTGAATCAATCTAAACATTTATTTTTTTTTATTTCTTTTATACTGGCCGAGTGTTGGCAAAACGTAGTTTTACCTCTGGCACCAACAGAAAACCAGTAATAGGCCAGGTGAAATTCATTTCTGGCAAACAATTAATTTTGTTGTCAGCCGGCTTTGGGCCAGAATCGTTGCAGCGGTTAACCAGTATCGAGCCAGTCGTTTTTTGATGTCTGGGCCTTAGTCCGGGCGGCGTTATCATTTCGATACTGGCCCAGTATCGGCTGCCGACGTATCGCCAGTATCGGCAGCTCTGGCACCGGTATCGGGCTAGTAGTGGGCCGTTTGGAAATTTCCACATGGGACATTGTCCGTAAATTTGAAATAAATCAATAAATAAATAAACATAAATATTGTAGTATACACAGAGAAAATATATCCAACTATTTACTATACAATATATGAAAAGTAGGATATACTTGAAAATACTGTAAAAATTAACATATAATGTATTAAACTTTTGAATACGCACAATATTATATTCAACTTATGTAGAAATTTTTAATATATGAGAGATATAGTAATTTTTATAATATTCTCAAGAATATATGCTACTTTGATATATTATATAGTAAAATGTTAAATATATGTTTTCTCCATGTAGTAAATAAACAGTAGTAAATATTTATTAAATCAATTTATTTCAGAAATTAATTATTGTAAAATTTGTGAACTTTGTTAAATACGAAATCGATTTGAGCGTATTATATTTTTTTGAATTTATTAGAATACAAGATTAATATTATTATTTTATTAATTATTTATTAATATTATTTATTTAATAATAATTATGACATTTAACAATACAATTCTATATTTGCCAATATATTTTACGTTTTAAATTATATATTGTAATTTTGATTATTTTTTATTCAGTAAATTATAAATCGAATTTAAAAATTCTTTTTTTATCTGAATAATTATATTTTAAAAATTACAATTTATTTTAATCAGAATCGTTATTATAATATATGAGTATAGAATAATTAATCATGTTTCTCCTTTTATTTATCTATAATTCACTCCGATATATATATAGTGTCATTTCCCGATTCAGTTTTTCATAGTAGATGAATTTGAATGAATAAATTAATTCATTAACCAATTCAACATAAATGTATTCGCTATTAATTATACTAAATAGTAATATTATCCTCATTTTCTACTGAAATTAACAAAATTATTCATAATTTATTTATTTAATCGAAGATCTATTTTAAAATTTCTGTATTTTGAAATTGAAACTAATTGATTCCTGTAATTGTATACTATAAATATATAATATATTATTTTAAATATTAATTAATTCAATAAGTTTGAATATATGTAAGTAATATTATTAATTTTATTTAATTGACATAATTTTTAAGGTTTATTGCAATAAACTTATAAAGTAAAAGTATTTTTTTATAATAAATAACTTGTATAAAAATTGTAATAAAAATTGATAAAAGCATTTTAATTAAAATTCTTATGTTCTCACCATCAAAATATCTTGAACAGATTTTTCATTTCGGTTTCACAAACAATAAATTAAAAAAAGACGTATATTATTTTACTTTTATTAATTAAAATAATATGTGTGAAATAACTTAGCGGTTGTTGAAACGCAGCACGTGAAATTAAAATTCAAGAAACTTTGATATCATTAGAAGTTAGTCCTTAACTTTTAAAGTAAATTATGAACTGGAATTGGATATTATTATATAGTTAGCATTTTATGTCAGAAACGTTGTTACTAATTTGCGACTGATTTTAAATTTATCTATTTATAAATTTTCGATTTTCGTTAATACGGAAAATTGTACAAAACTAATTATATGAATAGGTTTACATATATATATATATTATTTTTAATCGTAAAATTAAGCCTGCAAATAAAAACATACAGAAAAAAAAACAAGTCAATTTTGTATATTTCTCTACTATTTATACGGTAAACTCGAGTCAATGCAAAATTTGTTCTAGTTTTGTGCAGAAATGTAAAAAATATTTTTTTACATAAATTGTAATATACAGTTGAAAGCTGACTAAGTAATGGGTGATTCAGTAGAAGCTACGCGCTTTGACTCGTGATACATTAATTATGGAATCCAATTTTGATTGATTTTTGTTGTGAATTAAGCACTCGTTTTTAAATTTCTTTTCACGTATAAGTAAAATGTATAGAAAAATGGTATTCCAAGGTTTTCTTCCTGTACGTGCATTTTTTGCAAGTAACGTAACAGTAGAAGCTCAATGCATTGAAACGCAAATGTCATCTATTTTCTCATCCATTCTTGTCTTGCATTTTTTTGAATTTCTTAAAGCTCACGTAACAGGCTAGCATGAGCAGCGTGGCTCGTCTATTGCAACTTGAATGCAACATACGGTCGACAGTTAATGTAGCATTCGATGACATAAGTTTACCAAGGTACTCTCAAGTCTGACACAATTTGTCTTGCAAATGATTTTTGAGCACGACTGTCGTCCCCAATGCAATGAATGGTATACATTCGAGCTGACTCGCTTGTCAGCTGCGACGCTTTCTCGATACCAAGACAATCATTTTTCAGTGTTTGTCTTGCAATAGTTTTTTCCTATCTTTTTTCCCCGTCGTCGTTGTCGTCGAGGCTTCTCTTAGTTTTGTCTGGAAATGAAAAGTATCTATCTTCAAATTTATCAAAGCTCGATATAAAGAATCCCGTTATTCTCAGATCACTGCGAAAAAGTTATATAACTTATTTTAATTCAATCATTCGTAAACGCAACTAAAAATTGAGTTTGCGAGAAACCAAATAATATAAATTAAACTTAATAATAAAGTTGCGCGTAATTCAATGTCTGTGAATTAATAATAACTATTTGATGAACCATATTACGTTTTAAGTAATTCGTAAATTCGATGTACTTGATTCTGACGGCTTACTATATTCAGAGTCAAATTATTCAAATATAATATATTACTTGTTATTCAATTAAAGCGTTTGTTGAACATAATTTTCAAACTTTATTTTGGTTTTGTTTGTTTCAGGTAAGTTACTCCAAACAGTCTTTCATCGGTACGGATCTTTGTCAATACAAATGGTCTGCAAATTTAATATATTATACTCTTAATGCACGCAGTTATTATCCATGTATTTTCAGCGTGATAAGAAAAGTATTAAGGTATAACTGTGAACCGGCGACCAAATTTAATTGCCGAAAAGCATTTCATGCTTTTTTGAACGAGATAAAGTTCATAGGGAGGACTAATATTTATTTACCCCACAATGTCAATGGTTTTGGAAACTCAATTAACATATTTTCCATCGTACCAAGCTCAATATATTATTGTAACATAATATTGGTTGAATGAACAGAATTTCCCCGGCGTGTAAAATATTAAATAAAATAATTTGCATTTCTATGACATAACATAATTATATTTTATTTAGATCACAAAAAATGCATAAAAACTATAGCAGAAATCTTAATCCATTGAAAAAGTACCTTGGCATATTGCACATCAACGCGTATTCACGAATTTCAGAATTGAAAACTTATTTAAATAATAATGTTTATGTATATATAGTTATATGCGCGTCTCATATGTTTTAACAAAGTAAAACGATCATTTATATATCACAAACAACAATTTGTATTGATTATTTCAATATATTGTTTATACGCTGCAAGTATATATATAAGCGCTTAGCATCCATTTTGCGTTATTTTTGTGAACATATTTACAAGCTACGCACACAAATAAAAAGCTTATTTTATAATCATTCAAAGCATAAACCCAAATGCTCGTTTCGGAGTGACTCGATGCACTCTAATAATTCTAATAAATTAAAAAAGCTGAAATTTATAGGCCATTCTCGTAAATCGAACGATCGACGATAATTAAAGACTTTAATAACTCGGGTGGGGAAAAACGTCGAAAGGCGTTCTATAAATTTGTCCGCGAGTATATTACGGAGTGGCGTGGGATGAAAATTCACCAGACAACGAGTCTCTTGTCCCGTAAATCATGAGCCTGTTTTATCATGCTCATCCAGTTGCTATTGCCGCTTTATCTGTCTACAAACACGGGTCATTCATTCATTCATTTGCAAGTGGCGCATGCAAAAAAATCCAAAACAATGACATTACTATTGTTGGGGTGAGAAAGTCAGGAGGGTGGAACATATTGTAGTTTGCGTTATATGATTGTTTAGAATTTTTTATTCTCAGTCGGAGATGATTAAAATGGATTTTTTATTTCCCAGGAATACAAACGCGCTTTTTATTTTATTTGCCAATAAAAATTTGAATAGAAGACAAACAACGCGTTTTAATATATTACACGACGTCGTTTAACGATGTCAATTGACATTTTTACAATTTCGATTCTTCACCGAAAGAATTTTGCGACTGTTTTTAACTGTAATCGAAATTCGAGACCGAATAAGTCAACCGTTTGTCGGAAAAAAATATATTTTGCGTGTTCTATTAGAAAATTTGGTATTTTAATTTGAACATATTCATTTGAAGAATAAATTATCTTTCGGATAATGGCAACTGTAACTTATACAGTTAGATACAGTATAAAAATTGATTGTAATTTCTTTCAGTGCATCCAATAATATGCAACATAATTATAAATAAAACGAAGGAAACTGAAAACATTTTCCATTAAATACAAAGTTTACTTATCAAAAAGTCGTTACTTTATTCACTATACTTGTTATTGGAAAAATATTCTTCAAAAATAAACAAACAATCAATCCATGAATGCCAGTATATATAATTCTCGATAATTTTTGAATAAGTATTCGATATTTAAATAGAAATATAATTATTTCAAAGCACCTTTAAAGTTTGTTTTTTTTTATAAAAAAAAAAACAACTTGAAGGTTAAATAAAGAAATTGTTTCGCAAAAAGAATACTTATTATTATTGTTTAATAATTTTTTATTATGAAAATAAACTTGGTAATACTTGAAAATCATGCGTTTCAATGTTGATTACTTTTCATATTAATTTTGTTGTTATTCGTTTTTACATAAAACATTTCTTTAGAAACATTGCATATTTTAAACATTATTCATTTTGCTTTCTAGTGCGATGATTCCAATTATTTCAACTATGCTCATGTACAGTCACTATTAATTCGGCCAGAAACTGCTTCAATAAGTATATATCGATTAATCCGTTGATTCTTGAGAACATACAAAGTGGATTGTATAAAAGTTGAGAGTACTTTTCCACTAATAACTTCTAAAATTTTGTGAATACGATATATACTTTATATAGATGTTCGGCTCAGAAGAAACTATTTGGATAAGAAGAAAACATTAATTGAATTAAACAAATATATTAGCAATATATAATTGACCGAATTGTAAATACAATATTAACTGTAGCTATAAATATAATATATTTGCAGATGTTATATTTATATTTTGAACGTAAATATGTATTACATAAAAATTTAACATAAAATTTCAGAGTTAAAATGATTATGCATTATAAAAACAGTCTTTTAATAGCGATTTACGATATGGCATAGAGCTGCGACCAATCATTATTATACTAACTTATCCTTGTTTTATATATTTACACTCTAGCCTTCCTATTATTGTCTTCTTTCTCTTTTTCGTTTCTCTGCCCATACCAGACTATCAATTCCAACTTTCTAGAATAGTGCTTGAATTCAACCCTCGACATTACTCTATTAATAGCGTAAACTAAATGAAGCACATGGAGTTTACCAGATAGTAATTGCATAGCTTCCATTTCATCTGCGCTGACGTTGGTATGAAATTATTTTCTTATCTATAAGTGATATCGATTGCAATAACAGTTGTTGAATTAAAAACTTGATTATGTCTTCAAACACGAATTAATTTGTTTAATTCACAATTTGTTTAATCTTGTTTCAAAGAACAATAAATGACAGCAATAAAAACAAAGGTGTAACTTTAAACAAAACTTTCTTAAAATTACACGGCATTTTAAACTAATTTATAATTTGGAGATCATTTTTCCTTGAAGTATCAGTTTTACTGCAAGGCTTGATCTTTTTTAATTAAAATTGCAAAGCTCGAGTATGATAAATTGAAAAGTGGTATCAGTATTTGCAAGATGTAGTGCATTATATATTTATTATAAAAGGAGTTTACACAAATTCATAAGCAGTATTACAAATCATCGATGACAGATAGTGCAACGATCCGCAATTTCATCGTGCTAAGATGGCAATTTCTATTTTATCGCAGATTTACAATTCTTCGTATAAGTAATAATTAACAAATAATTTAATATTTTTAATTATATAATAAAATGTTTGTAAGTGATTTGTTAGAATAAAATGAATTAGTCATTAAAACCATAAGAAGAAAATGCAATATATGTTGTGTAATTTGTAATTACATTACGTCAACGTATGTATGATTCCATGATGCCCAACTAAAATAATTATAAGATCCGTGTACTTGCTTTGCCTGCACAATATGAAACTTATTGTTTTGTTGAACCCTTACAACATAATATATTAGCGCAAACTATATAGTTACAAGCTGTACGATAAACTACTGAATGGTAAGCAACACCTGTTCAGAATTAATATAAATTTTAATATGTTGTTATTAAATTCAAACAAATTAAATACACGAATACAATAATAGAAATATATATTTATATGGAAAAATACAATACTGTTTAATAACGGATTATGACTTTTTTTTTAAATGACATTGACATTTAATTAAATTTTAAAAATGTTTGAAACTTAAATTGTTTTATATTTTATATAGTCAATTATAACCTCGTGATATTAATATATTCATAAATTGATATTAAAAAGTCATTAACATCATTTTACAATATATTAAGAAATTATATCATTCAAATTCCGGGTATGAAAATATGTGGATTTTATTATAAGCCTGGGATATAATTTGAGATTTGGACTTTTCAAATAAATACGTATTTTGATGTGGAATAATAAACAGTCTTGATAGCTGATGACTATCAAAGTTTAATTTGAAATCTTCAATTTAATTTTGTTTCTCATTTTATCAGTTGTATATGTATTAACGCGTGAGCGTGATTGTGTATATATATGTTTAACTCATTGACTGAATTCATCACAAGGATTATTATATCAGAAAATCAACTACTGTGGATGATTGGACGGTTCACAAATATATACCTGGTGTATCATATATAATATTCGTACATCTCACGAATTATTCTGTATCACAAAATTATTTTTGGATTATACTACGTGCATCTTTTGTCATTGTATATGAGCTTAATTGTATTAAATGTGTGAGCTCTAATAAATTTAAAATGTATGTTTATTATAATATATTAAAATTTAGCGTATTTATTATTTAGAAGATAATTTTATTATTATTATTATTTATTAATAGCTTTATAAAAGTACTTTACGCGGTAGTAGAAAATATTGAATTTATCTTAATAATGAATAAATAAATTATAAATTTATTATATTTTAAATTTACATTAGTCGATTCCATACATATACATATTTATAATATAAAATATATAAAGTATTTTTCCTAAAATTGATTATTATATAGAAATTGTTTAAGACGTTTCTTTGTAGCGATGTATTTATTTACAAAAAAATCAAACAGTAATTTGTATAATGAAGGTGCTGCTACGTCTTTAAATTTATAATATAAAAATATTGTCACAAAAAAACTTTTCTTTATAAAATAAAAAATATTAAAAATCTTTTTTATTTTTATATTATAGTTTTATTATAAATTAAATATTTAATTTAATACTTAAATTAAAAACTAAAATCATTTCAGTTCTCAAAAAAAATGAACGGTGGCGCTGTTCATTTCATGTTTTTATGTGCCCTAACATATTTTCGTCGTTTTCATCAATCACAATCATAATAATGAGTCTTGATATGTTGCGTTAAGGAAGTATATTTCACAAGTCTTTGAAAACATTTTTAAATTAGTACTGTAGTTTAATAATTTATCTCGTACTTTTACATAATGAAAGTTATTCTTAAATTGTATGATGCCATTAATGGTAAGTCTACTTATTACTTCTTAATAATAAAAAAAATTATATTTTAAAATAATATATCAACAATAACATCTTACTTAAAACATAATCATAAGAATAATATTGTGTACCTTAGTGTTTATATATATAGAAGTAAATATTTCAAAATCTTAATTAAAATATCGTTCAGATATTGATTTATAACATTTGTATAAAGTATTTCAATTTTCCTATTAATAAAAATTACTATATTTTAATTATATATTAAATGCAATATAAATATATTAAATTATAAAGGATATAATGTATATAACATTATATTTTAAACAAGGTACATTAAACATTTAATATTATATATGATTTCAAAAACTAATTCATAATATAATATAAAGAATAATTCATACATTTCATTGAATTGAATATTATATGATGAAATTTAATGTAAAAATTATTAAAATGTTTGTATTTTCAAATAAGAATTTTCACATTCAGTGATTTATTATTTTTTGTTTATATAATTAATTATGAATTTATTTTAGAAAATGAAATCATATACTTATTAGTTTAATAATATTATACTTGTTAGTTTGTGTATTATACAATAAATATAATATCTATACATTAGCATATTGAACATTCAAATAAGTGTGAAAGAAAGTAAAAATTAATAAAACAACATTTAAGTTAATTAATTTATTAGAAAATATACATTAGAATATATTTCTGTAAATATTATTTGTTTATATAAAAAAATGATATCAAATTTGTATTTAATTAATGAAATTTATTTTTTAAATAATTTAATAAAATTAATACTTGATTGTCTATAAATATTGTTTTTTAATATCATTTTGTTATAATAAATTAACTGTATCATAGAAAGCAATTTTTTAAAAAAGTAAATTTAAATATCAAGTTATGAGACAATTAAAAAACATCTAATGCAAATGATATTTCACCTTACCAGTATAGCAATTTATATGTATTTTATAATTAAATATTCCATTTCTTTAAATTATTTAAAAATATTTGATTATCATATATATATAATATATATTATATTATATATTTGATTACATAAGTATTCAATATATAAAACGTTTTAATATATTATACAATAATTAATAAATATTTATATAATAATAATCACAACTTATTTATTAAATATTAAAAACTTATTTTTTGAAAATAACTAATTACAATAGAATTTAAATCATTTAAATATAATTTAATTGAATTCTAACCTTTATTCAATTATGTTTAAAATATTTGCTACAGGAACAAAAGATGATTACAAGCAACTTACTGGACCTGATGAATTCGTATCTAAATATACATGTATGCAATGTCAATGCATCTTCAAGAAATATAGTGACTTAATGTGGCACCTGGATAAAGAATGTAATGACAAATATTCTATTTCAAAATCAGGTACACCAAAAACTGAAGATATAATAGTAGAAAAATTTCCTTTTAAACAAAGGTTTGGAGACATTTCAATACGTTGTAGATATCCTTCAAAAGTTGTGCTTACCAATCACAAGTATGTATCACCTATCTCAGAAGATTTACATAAACGTGAAAAAAGATTCAAATCTTTTCAAACTGAAAAGAAATTGGCAAGTCATGTGACAAGTCATGAGAATATTTCAATTTATAAATGCAAACATTGTGACCAAAATTTTTTAAACAAAATTCTTTTACATGATCATAATTTGAAAAAAAAATGTAGAAATCAATCGAGTCGGAGAAAACCACTAGAAGAAGTGTTTTTACAAATAACTAACAAAGCAAGAAAATTAAGAAATGATAAAAATAAGAAAATAACTGTAAAACGCTACAAATGTAATTATTGTTTAAAAACTTTCTCATCTGTGTGTAATTACCAAATTCATTATTCTGAACATGAAATTAGTAGATAGATAATTTAATACCTTAAAGTTATAGGTGATAGTTAAGAAATTATGAAAAGCATAATTTGTAACAACATATTGAGTAGTAAAATAGTATTAATAATTTAAACTTGAAATTACAATGTTTATTATAAATTATGCAAAATGACATTTTATACTGCAGATTATTTAACAAGTCATACTTGTGATCCGGTTGAGCGCAAATGTGAAACGTTGAACAAAATTTTATGAGACATAAGTTTAAACGACATCTTTGGAAACATCGAATACTCAAATGTAACATGTGTTTAGTATCATTTGCTACCAAAGTTGCATTGAGAAATCATTTACGTCACTATGCTTTACATACATGCAAACTATATGCTGAAACATTTTGTAGTAAACGTAGCCTGGAAACGCAGTTTTGTACACTCCAAAAACGTTTAGTCAAAGGTGCAATACAGAACATTCCAAAGTCTCGAAAAATTGTGTTGCCAAGTAATTCACAGAAGCAGAAAATGAAAGTGGTTTCAAAGTTCAAACAGGTTTTCAAATGTAAACATTGCGGAATTAAGTTTTATCGTCGCAGTAGCTTGAGTAATCATGTTCGCATTCATACAGGACACAGTTTGAAATTCAGCTATAGAATGTAAATATTGTAAAATGGTATATTATGAAAGAAATAGAATGTTAAAGTATATTCGTCGAATGCACCATAAGGTAAATTCAAACGAATCTGATATGGGATACATATATATGAAATAATATAATTTTCAGAATAATTTCACTATCAAGTTTCTAAAGTAAAATGATTTAGGCAAGTTTAACATATTTACAAATAAGTATTTTATATTTATATTAATATTATTGTTTGCTAAATAAGCTATATAAAGAGAATTTTTAAAAAATTCAAAAATAAATAAATAATAATATTTAATTAAAATAATTATTATAAATAAAATATATTTTTACTATTCATATTTTGTTACATGCTAATGATTTTGTCTTATTATTATTGTCTTTTTATTTGAGTTCATATTTTATTTTTATAAAATTGAATGCAGAAATTCTTTTTGTATTTAAAGTATATAGATAAATTTTATTATGTTTTTTTCCGTTGCAAAAGATCAATAGAGGAAATAGAATTTATCAATAGAACATGTGCTTATATTTGCATAAAACTTCGTTCTTGAATTGTAATCCTAATGCTTTGATTTATAAATAATATATTCGATTTTCATATGTATATATATTATTGAAAATAAAACCTGTAATGAAGACATAATAGATATAAATAAAATTGATCTTTCAATACTATTTACAATGTCATTAATTATTCCATTTAATTAATTTCATTACAATATATTAGACTTTAAATAAACAAAATATTATATGTATTAATTATAATGTAATAATTCATTTATATTTAATTTTTGAAAACATTCCATATATGGAATTGTAGAATGTGAATTTTATATAAATATTTTTGAGTATAACATAATTTGTATATATACAACATAAAATGGTTATATCATAAATACATTAATATAAAAAATTCTGTATAATTTTTTAACAAATTAATTATGTTAAAAGTAATAAAATTAACGTGCATTTTTAAAAATTTATATTTATGTATTATAAAATTCAATTTTTTGCTATAAAATTGATATCCTTGGTTCATATATTTGTCTAAATATTTTGTTATTAATATTAGTGATTTAAAAAATTTAGATATTCTAAAGACTGAGATCTCATTAGAATAAGTAATTGTCTTCAATTCAAATAAACATTTGTAGAATTTATTTACAGCTGCAGTTGAAGTGTAATATTATACAAATCAAACAAATATTTATAATTATATACTGTAAATAAAATATTACTTGTCAATGATAGTTATTGAAAAATATTATGAATGTCTCAGTTAAAGTTAATAATTAATTTTGTTAGTACGTTATAAAATAGTTCAAAAATTAGAATATTGAAATACATAAATTAATGTAATATTAAATATATATAAACAAAGATTTCAATATATACAAAAAATATATTATAATTTTGAAATTAAAAATAAACATTATTTCTTATATGGAGGATGTGAAAATATATTAAACTAAACTGTCAAAAATGATGTTACTGAAATTAAGAATTGTTGTTTATATTATAGAAAAGACTTTTATAAGTTATTTAATGTTATAGACTTCACACTGTAAAAAGAAAGCTAAAGTGTGAACTTTACTCCATGTTCTAAACCTCTAAACGAGACTATACAAGAAACATATGATAACTCACAAGAACGGATTTGCTTCTAAAGTTGATATGTAAGTTCTAAGTTTTAAATTACTAGAATTTAAAACTGTTTTAATGTTATCAGTTC
>JABFQC010004216.1:0-12948 GCA_022817085.1 Psilanteris sp. ZL-2020
GAATCGATAAGCGAACTCTGTCAACCAATTTTCATGCTCTTACAGCATGAAAGTATCTTTAGACCGATATACTAAACTTATTGTCCGAAGAATGAATATATTTCTATTACAGAATTTAAATTTCTTAAAGTGTAAAGTAAATCCTTCATCAATTGGTACAAAGTCACGTAAGAGGGCCATTAAATGGTTTTAATTTCATCAACAACAAAATTCGATACCGACCAAATGTCAGAAATGATTTATAACCAGACACCGCAATCCAAAGATTTGCATTCACAGCGTACCTCGGATCGGCGCAAAAACCAACCACTCCGGAATTGATAATTCAATTATTAAGTGTAAAATTTGATTCATATGTGTAAAACGCGTGAAACTCATGTTTAATACATGCTTGGTAAGTACCGTATGCGTGAGTTCTTCTAGAATCATAATCAGTTATGCTTATAATGCTACATATACACACAAATCACCGTTGCAGAATATATATCTGCTATTACTATCAAATTAAACAATTTATATATGCATTGATTATGATTTTAATTCTGTAAATAGAAAAAGCTTTATATGCATGATATACGCGCGAAATATAATTGCACATGTGCGCGGATCGTACGCTGCATCCATTCATGAAATATGCATTGTGTTTCCTAGGAACGAAACGGTGCGACCACATCTATTCATTGTAATAGTCTTATTATCTGTCATAAAGAAAAGCTCGACGAAGCTTGGTACAGGTTGATCGGTCGATATATATTATTGGCGTTGAATGAAAAACTGTTTTACACGCCAAATAACGAATTTCGGGATTCCTCCTTTGCTCCGTGAATTATGTAAATGTAACAACAAAATAACGATTTTATTGCAATAAAGAGAGAAATGATTTTCGTTCGACGGCGCACGCCAACGAGACTATTTAAATAATAAATTCGATTCAAAGCATTGATAATACGCTCGCAAATTGATTAACCCTATTGAATTCGTTTTGCGCTCGACTGAATTGATTTTTAAGCGAGTTATTGTTTTCTATAAGGACTTGGTATGTCGTCGAGCACGAATGAAATACGGAATTAAAGAAATAAGGAGTCAACGGCAGTGGTTATAATGACACCCTGTAATACGTTCGCGTGCACAAAGTTGATACCCTTAGAAAAGGTCACTTAATGCGCCGAGCATACGCATAAATTATAGGTAATGACACTAAATCTAAATTTAAACGCGATGTTTCGACGAAAAAGGTATAAAACGAGACATTGATCGCGTGCGAATGGTCCGATAACGTCCCACGTGTTCGTGATAATTTTTCTGTTTAGGTTCAATTTCGCGCGTCGATTTTTGCGCGTGCAACTTTTGCACGAAATTTATCATAACACCTTTTATTTCAATATGTTGAAGAGAAAAAAAAAAAAAAGAAAAAACGGCAACGAAATATTCTCTAAAGCACTAAGTGCCGATATTGATCATACGATTATGTAAGGAAATATGTTAAATTGTGGTCGTAAAACGACTTTGCATGTAATTGGTTGTTAAAACGAATTTGTAAATGTTATTAAGTGGATCATTTGGATGGAGATTTTGACATAAAATTAAAAATAAAAACATACGTATCTCGATCCGAAACTGTTCGTAGTAATGTAAGTTTATAACTTAACGTGGTGATTTTAATTAATGAAATTTTTATCAAATTCACCGGAAATAATTTTCACAGGCGAAAGAAACCGTAAATTCATTTACGTATATGGGACGAGAATGAATAATTATTATGTTTTAAAATGTGTATATATGATAAGTTGGTTGGTTAACCTGCTTAGTTATTTGTTTATATATATATATACATATATGGATATATATGTATATTTTTTAATAATAAATTAGTATTTTTGTGCAATGAGCTATTTTATTATCTAAATGATAAATGTGTTATTTAAATACATAACGTAATATATAACTAGTATGATTTATTACGTATTAATTGCATAATTAACTAAGTAAATGTTATAAAATGCCTGTAATGGTTTAATTGTTATGTGAAAATGTAATTTTAAGAGAATAAGGACAGCTTTTAAAAATGAATTTTATAATAATCATTTGTTTTTATTTGTAGTGCAATGAAAAAATTATACCTAATTACTCAGAACATTTTATTACGCTAAATACCGATGCGAATGTTTATAAATTAAAATAAGTTTTGGTTAAACGGTATTAAGCATATATTACCGTAAAAATTTTGAAATTAAAAGTTTTGCTACTAACTTTTTTCATACTGCCAACAGTTGTTTGGTGTATAGTTGTCTGAAAAAATGAAAGAAAATAATATTAATTTGGAATAATATTTAATTCTTGTATGAAAGTGTAAAAAAAAGATTAGCTAGATTTTTTTCAATATTAAAATTTTAATAAAGAAAGAGAATTTAAATTTTTTTAATCAGAAGTTACGAAACTTAGTATTTAGCTGTTTTTTTTTGTTTTTAAAATTTTTCAATTTTAAATCAAAAAAGATATGTACTTTTTAAATTCATATTATTTTTAGTATATTGATTTTTAAATCTTACAATATGTTTTAATTGAAATTAACAATATGTTTAGTTTAATTTGAGTCATAAAAATATAATTATATACATGTAAATCAGATGAGATAACTAATAATATAAAAATGTATTATAATTATGTTTGAGTGTGTGTCTAAGTTCAGATAAAGTTGAATCTGTATATGTAATGTCAAAGTTTCGATATTAAACAATCATATTGACGACTAATTATGTAAACTTTTCACGCATTACATATGTTAAGTCACGATTGCTTATTCTGATTAATTAAAATTAGAATGTAGTGTCATAATGTAAATGTGGAATTTTTCTTTCTTACTGAACTATCTTTAACATTAAATAAACATAAAAAATGAATAATTGATGAACAACTTAAATCCTTGAATGAAAAAGAGACGTCATTTAACAAACTATTTCAGAAACCATTATTCATCTTATTTTCAATAAAGATGATTTTCCTGAATTTTTTAAAATAAGCAAAATGGAATTTATTATGACTTCGCGGTTGTATAAAAACGATTTCTTTAAGTTTTCCCTATAAAATGAAGTCGATAGCTATTACTATAATAGTGAAATTCCAACAGTTCGCTTCATATTATAAACTGCATTTACTCGAAACGCTATGTCGTTGGAGACGAAAGTTTTAAAAAAATATATCTAAATATAAGAGGCAATTTTAACTTGTAAATGAGACAATAATTCCAATAAGAATGAAATGTATATTGCACTATAAGTAATAATATATCCATTTAATTTAATATAAGTAATCCCCTAGATCTCGTATTTATTATAGGACATATAGAAAATAAAAGGATACCCTCGTCCATAAAAAAAACGAATTGCACTCTTTAATTACATAATATATAAAATAAAATCGTAATTATTTAATAAAAACGTATACATGCGAAACAATTTTTTTTATAAAACTTGTAAAAGTCAAACACATTATTTATTACGAATTAATTGGCAAAGTTCATAATTTATTATATAACTTTTTACATTCGACACAATAATATTAAGAAACAGCATTAAAAATAAATAAACTGATACCATATTATAATTATTATGTATATTTATATGAATTATAACTATACCGTCGGGAAAACTATAATTTCGTATATATTTATTTATAACACGAAACAATCGTTTGTTTCGTAATATTCATACTCCTTAAAGTATTGACTAAAATTAAACAATACAATTTTATGTTGTCTTCGGAATGAATTATCCCGAACTAGTAAGTAGTACATATATTTGTACCGATTTAACGGAGTATTTATAGTCAAAAAACAAGTTTTACATATTTCTTGCTTTCATTTGTCTTTTTGCAATAACAAATTCTTGACACCCACGAGCCTTAAAATAATGTGTTATTGTACTGGATTGTATATTACAGCGCGCGTTGACTCTGCGATTATGATATCTAGTGGAGGCGGTTAGAAGTACGACTGGACTCTCGAATCCAGATGTGTTTATCGGTTGCCTGTGGTAGTTGTAGTACTTACATCAAAGTTAAAATTATAAAATGAAACTATGACAGAAACATCGAAGTGCCGATACACATATTAATACGAGATCTGCAATGATTCTAGTGAAATAATAATAATAGTCGATGCAACAATTTGTCATGAATGTATAGCTCTCTATACATATATATATATACTATAAGAAACACCGATATTTATAATACGGGAATATTACATTTTAATAAACTGAATGTTAATTGGTAGTATGCTGTCAGATTGTCAAATTTTGATAAACTGGTTTACGTATTTATGACAAGTAAGAACAATGTAAGGTTAAAGCTTGATAATAATAAAATTCACTTTGATTGATTTTTCAACAAATCACATTATAGCAATTTTGAAAAAATCCAGAACGACAAATATATCTTTTCATCAACTTTTTGTTAACTTCATTTTAGGTTAGAATGTTAAAACTTGACAATCTGTTTTGATAAATTTTAACAAACAGTTGTACAACCTTTGGTGAATGAATAAGAAAAACGAGGATGTTAAATTTGAGTAAACCGATTGTTAAATTATAATCAAAGATTGATACTATTTGATGAATAAAATACGAATTTTTGACGAATTACAAACATAATGCCAAATTAGTGAACGTTTTACTCAAAATTGATACATTTTTCTCTCAGTGTACCAATCGAATTCTTAGATAATAATACGCATCGCATACGTATTTACACAACTGAAAAATTAGTTTTTTGTCATATTTTGTACGAAAATACATAATCTCAAAAAAGTTCCATACTAGTACTGAACTGCTTAGACATTAATTTAACTTACGAGTTTGAGGCTCAAGAATTCGGACACGAAATTAATTCATCCAATTTGCATGTAATTTTCTTTAACGTATTACCGGTCGAGTTAGAATTATTGTTTAATTTAATTACCACGCGCAGGATTGGCAACTAAATTCCACGCTAAAAATCCATAAATTCGAGATTATAAAAATCCTTATATCACGTCGATTGTTCAATACGAAAAGGACAATTCCGTATCTCACATCTTATCGAAAAATCTGGAATCAGAAGTTAAAACAAAAAAAAAAAAAAAAAAACAAAACAAGGGGAAAAAGAAATAAAAAGTAGCAACCGTATATATTTTTGAACACAAAACGAAATAAAAAAAAAAAACAAAAAAAATCAATTCATAGGTGTGTCGTGATTCCCCGCAAAATCGTTCCAGCCTCATTTGCATTTTTGCATGAGAATGTTACTTTCGGCCATCCAAAAATTGAAATTCCGTTCGCATCAAAGCAAGAGCTGAACATAGTTTTAGAGGAACATCCATCACGCTTTGCAGTAGGTTAAAATTTTGATTGGTCGAACGGCGTATTTGTGTGCGCGAGCGGGCGCGGGTTCGTCCGTGTTGGTACGTTCACGTATGCCGAGTGCTAATAAAGGATTCAGACAAGGACGGCCGATTGGCGAGAGAAAGCAAAAAGAAGGCACGATAGAGAGATGGAGCGACCATTGTTCCCGACAGGACTTAAACGCCATCCATAAGGGTGCCTCCCATTATTCGCTGAATATTTGCCACACGCACACGCGCGTGCTCGTGCTGGTTTTGGTGCAAAACTCACAACCACAGCCGCAGATCGAACGACGTCGACCGTGTGCATGTGACGTCATTTGCCGTCAGAGTCACGAGATCTGTAAATGTCAACTACCAATGCGTTAGATATTTTCTTTAACGGTTTGTTGAAATTTAATATTAAACAGCATATAATTGCATTTTGCGAACCAACAAAATCGCCATCAAAAGGTTATGCGAACTGCGCGATCGCACGACAATATAAATGAATTTGATAAGCGCGCGTTTCATTTTTTATCTTTCTGTAAGAATTAATTGATTGTACATTATTAATGGTTCGCATATTATTATTTACAACAACAACGTTAACATTGCACTTTCGGATTCTGAACTTTAGCATCGTTTTCAGAAATTGTTCGTATTAAATACCATCGCGTGATTGACTGCCGTTGATAAGATTGAAGGAGTGAAATTATTTTTAATGGATATTAGCTTCCTTTTTTTAAGTCTTTATAGGCCGAGAAGCTACTAAGAAAAATCAATGTTTGGGTATAAGAATTCAAAGTCTAATGATACGGCGATACCTAAAACTTTTAATTCACCGATGAAAGTCGAATGGTTTGTATATATATATAGTTAAAATGTAAAAACACTTGGGATTGTGTATATATAAACGTTTATATAAGTAAATATATTTGATATATATATCTTTTGTTATTGTGAAAGAGAAATCCGTAATTGCTCAAAGAACAACTTTTTTAATTATAATTATAATTTGTTATATAAATATTACATAAATATAATGATAGTACTGAAAAGTTGAAGCGCTGTTAAAAAATTCTATTTCCAGTTGAACTTTATTTAAACGAACTAACTAAAGATAACGGGCTCGAACACAACAGCGCACGTATTTATTGAAATTACGTATGATTTGCAGTGTCTTTAAATTGTCCCGGCGTAATTATTAATTGGCCATCAATTAAACGAAAAGTGTTCAAAAATAGCAAAACACCGCGTACACTTTTGACACACGCGGAGAAAATCTTGAATAAAAATTAAATCATAATTTGAGAAATAATTGAGCACTACTATCTACTAGTTAAAACTTATTTAATTCCGTAATAAGAAACATTATCTTAATTCAAAATGTTGGAAACTTTAATTAAATTTCAGAGGTTATAATTTAGTTTCAAACGACCTTGATTTAATGTAAATAGCTTTGTATTAAGAAATGTACTGGACAAAATTAGTACATTCTTATTTCATAACATACATAATGGATTGCTTCTATATTATAAGGAATTTAAATCAGTACAAAACGGAACTATAATTCTTGAAAAATTCATTAATATCGCTAATTAATGTAATAATTTCGTATTAAAAAGTACCAATGGGATTAAATAAATTTTCAAACAAACGCGCAGCTCTAATAAGTTATATCTTTACGATGCAGATATATGTCCGTGTGTTTAAAGATGATTAAAAATAAAGAAAAAAAAACATTATCCTTGAACGAACTTTCCACTCATTTTAATAAAACGTCGCTTCATAATTAATTGAAATACATTAATCTGAATTATGAAAAAGAATTGATAATAACGTTCGAAGGTATATCAAAATGATGCACGTCCTATGAGTTTGGGGTAACGTTTTTATACAAGGATCTCAGAGTTAGACTCGATCGCATTAAAGATAAAAAAATGCCTTAAGTTTGTACAAACCAAACAAAACCATTTCTCTAAACCGAACACAAAAAAAAGAAAAGAAGAAGCCACGAGTAAAAGAACAAATAAAATCTGCAAACACAACTATAGGTCTCTCTGAATGGAATCCATATAAAATGTTGCCAAACTTCACTGTTTAAAACCGACCGAGTCACCGGGGACAAGGATACGTTAAAATTGACAATCATAAATATATATATAACACATTCTATTCATCCGTTTTAAAGAAGAGACCTTTCATTCCGGCCCTTGTAGCCGACCCATTACCGCGGCAGTCGGTGTAATTTGAATTGATTCGCAACAAAGCGCTATAAATTGCGCAGGATCTTATTCTCGTAAGGACGTTCGGGATGTTTGCCGTGTTTTTTGATTAGCACGAGGGGGCCGTTTGACTCGCTGGGCGTTTTAAGTCAGCGCGGCGTGACTCGTGAAATAATTCCCTGGCGTGGTGCCAGACACAAAATAAATGTAATCTTGTCAAGAAGGCCATTCCGGCGGATTAAATTTTAATTCTAAAATAAGGGATGACATATTGAAACGCTGTTGGCGAACGGCGCTCCCTCGGATGCGCGACGGTGCCCGGGAATACGCGGGCGCGCCGGAACGCCGCGTTTTTCCCCCGACGCGGCCGTCCAGGCCGCAAAACCTCGGGGCTCTAATTACGATTCCGGCCTAAGTTTCGCTCCTCTTGCGCAAGGAGCCCGCATTTCCACGACCCTTCGGCGTCGTTACATGCAAATGCCAGGGCGCCTCTTTCGACTATAATAAAAGACCGTACCGCCCAGCTGAAAGTGCACCTCGCCGGATCGTTCCGATGGAACGGGATAAAACGGAATTACACGGTTGGCGCGCGTCGATCGCGTTCGTCGCGCGCGATTTTCGCGATCCCGTCGCCGCGTTCGATCAAACGTCGGAGAAAAGTCTGGTCGAAGGGATTGCTTTCGGGTGTCTTCTATGGACGGTCCGCTCGGGCTGCGATTGGCTGAAACAAACGGGCGCGTGATTGGCTGGGAACGGCGAGTGCGGTGAATTTCGCCGCGGCGTTGTACGCTTTTACCGTTTCACTCGAATACGACGAGACACCGATGATTTATGATTGCGTTTACGAACGAGATTTTTATAATTTACGCATTTGTGTTTACGAAAATGGGTGGTTCGGGTTCGCAATTACGGAACGAGTAAAGTTTGCTTTATGGTAGGAATACGTAAAGTGGCGCGAAATGTCGCGTCGCGTGACGGACGACATCCGAATTTTAATGAATGTATATACAGTTGTCAAAGGATCTATTTAGATTCCGGCGCGAGAAATAATCGAACCCACATAATGTTTAATCAGAGTACGTTGCGGCTTTACGACGGTAGGCCGTTCCACCCTTGGCGCACACTTTGACATCCCCTATACATTTCTTCGCCATACTGAAATCATTCTTCGCCAAGAATGTTCTTGGGGTAACGACTAGTGTCTTTGTATGTTCTCCTTAGACTCCGTCGCAGCCTACGATCCCTTTATCTTCGTTCTTTATTTGATCCCTTTTTTAGAAGTTTCAAATACTCGGCGTCCGACTGATAAATATATATTACGTGGATATAAATATTACACCAATAACTTTATCATCCTCGGTCGTCGCGTGTTGGGGTCATTTTAAAATAACAGATTACAAATCGTTCATCATCGGGGGATAATTTGTTACGATCGATGAATTAACTGACCGATTTGACTATTTAATAAAGAGTGAATTCTAAAGCAAAATATAACGTACGCGTGATTTTAGTACGGACATATTGAAATTCGTAATGTAAATCTCTATACGAAGGAAGGTTATTTAAATTTAAAAATGAATTCTTATTTAAAATTCTATTTGAATGAATACCTTGAAATTAAATAATTTGTATCGAATAAATTATCAACAAATTTTGGTTACAAACACGGCATATTATTATTCGAATATAGATACATTTTCACTGAAAATAATATAAGCCAAACTGTATACATTATAATACAAAAAAAGGATGCCTTAAATTTGCAGCTATATTTTCTGTCGTTATTTTTGTTCGTTCTTTTTTTTACCATATCGATTAAACTTGATATCCTACTTTGTCTATATTTCTTTTCAATATCGAAGAAAAAATAAAATTACGAATCAATATTTTAGCCACACCAGAAACCTCACTCGTGATACTAAAACCAACAAAAATGTAAAACAGAAAGATTAATTCGTACGAAAGAAATCATACAAATCCACGGAAATAACTAGCAAAATATTAAATTTGTAACAGCAGTGTTCTGTTTTTAAATTATACTTAAAAATTATTAAATATTGTACATATTTCAGTCAAAATTGCTGAAGTTTCACTACTGTCACACAATTGATATTTTATGGATAATTTTTAATACTTTCTTTCTTTCCGTGTTGTATTAATCCATAAAACAACAAAACCAGACATCATATATATATATATAAATATATAACAATAGCACCTTTAGCTTAACAAAAGCAAAGCACTAAACGTAATTAGAAACAATAACAAATTAAATTCGAAACGCCACCCAAAGCGCGCCAACGCTAATCAATTTAAGAAAAACAATTCTGCAATGGAACAAACCCTCCCGAGCGCTCAATTGTAATTACGAAGGTCGAACGAATTTCGCAGGACGCAAACATGACGCATTTCATGCCGCACTCAGACACCCGAAACCGAGCATAAGACGGCGAGTAATGCAATCATCCCGGCAACGTCAAGTGACCATTTCGTTTCCCTCGTCGTTTTTAAAAGGAAACACCATCAACAAGAAAGCCCCATTTCGGCGACTTCAATCAAACTCGCCAATTCAAATAAAAACGTTCATCAGCGGCTTTCCATTTGCGCGCAACGGATGCAAATCGATCGGCGGGCCAACTGCCGCGCGGTCGGTGCTATTCGCATCGTCGCTTGCGTTTCGCTTGTCGCCGAAAATGCGCAATCGACGTTGCATTAATTATCCGGCGCGCAAAAAACATCCGTCTGGCCGGGCTGATACATACATACATGCTCAATAAGGACATAAAGATGGAAGAAGTCCCTCGAGAGTTCTTTTCTCGGTGATGTTGATTCGACTGGAGCGCGCAGACAAAGGATATTGCCTGGCGCATGCGTCCGGTCCAATGCCTGTAGTAACGATCCCACCCTCGTTCGAACCTGTCTTCCCCCACCCCGAGGCGCCTCTCGGCAGCCTGGTCGAGATCGGTTCACGCGCGCCATCATCGCCCCGAATCTGTGAGACCCGCGCTCGTGTGTGGGTGGACCCGACGTAACGTCCCACGAGCTGCGAGACGCGACACAAAAGCTAGAAATGGTGCCTTTAGTTTTTATCGGCGGATAAACTCGCGATAAGCCGTATCAGGGCTATATCGTGAAAGAGTGCATCGTCGCACCTACCTGCACGACTCGCTTGCGCCGGCGGTATCGCGACTTTTCGGCCGTCAAACGCGCGTCGCACTAAAAATCTCGTTTCGCAGCGCGGCTCCGGAGCGGCGTTATTCGGAGCGGGAGACGCCCGCGTGGGTGACGACCGCGAACGAAAAATTCGATCGCAAATGTTTCGCGATCGATATTCATATAGGCTGAACTCTGGCGGATCGGTAACGATCGGCGGACCGAGCGGAAATCGTCGGGTCGGTTAATTTGAGTTTTTTAATTATAACTTTATTCAATTGTATACCATTACGTCGACGGAAATCGCAACGCGAAACGATCGCGAAGCCGATCGGCCGAAAACGCGCCGACATCGGTCGGCGCGCGGGCAAAAGGCGAGATGGGCATGACGCAATGCTTGCAGTCGGCGACTGGGAGCGTCGGTGTCGGGTGGTTTGCCGCGGCGCAGCGCGCGGGGAGACTAATTAAAAATATGACTCACCGCGATAGTAACTTATTCGGTCGGCCGCAAATCATTCCAATTGCGTATTAGGGCAACGCGAATTAGACGTAAATCAACGTCGGCGCAACTGCCTGGCGCTCGCGCGCGGCTTCGCAAAATAAAGCTCTTTCCCACACGCGTTCCGCGGAGCCGCGTAAATGCCTCGCAGATGATACGCGCGATAGCATCTCGGATGCGAAAAAATAACAGCAATGAAAAACGAGCGGGGAAATATCTGCGAGACATTTCCAGGACGATTGTGGGAATGCGGGATATAGACTTATTAAGTAGCTTTTACCGGGGAGCAGCGGCGAACCCGTTACTGGACGTTAACGCGGTCGTTTTGATCCGCGCCGGCAAGAAATTCGCAAATAAAGGAAAGGAGCGACGCCAACGGCCGTATAATGGCGCGTCTGCACCGCTCGCGCTATCGGCTATCTGCCGCGTAGATTACAAGTCTTCCCTTGGGAAAGCGAACCACCCCAGCGAGGGCACCTCGCGCCGGGCGCCAACGATCCGCCCCTGAGCCTCCGTCTCCGTCCCTCGCGTCGTATCTCTTTCTCTCTTTCTATCCCTCTCGCTGTGTATTCTTCCATATAGCTTAAGGTCTATATCGCGCACCGTCAAACCTGCCCGAATTGCTCGTCGTCGTGTTATGCAAATGGTCGCATTTGTTACGATAGTGCTCGCCAGGGGGTCGTTCTCCACTACCATGTTGTACTAACATAACGCAGTCATAGCGCAGCGCAGAGACACAGCGAGACAAGATCACTTTGCTCCGGGTTAACCGAGGTTTAACTCCGCCAAACCAAATCCGATCCTATTACAATCGATACACTCGGCAATATTTAACTCTTATGTAAACGCAGATTACGGGGAAGATTTGTCGATACGGGACAGACTGTTTATAAATTTACGTTTAAAGCGATAACTCCTTTGTACGTTACGGTAATAGTTATCGTAATCTGCCGGGCGTTATTTTATTGCGCGCGCGCGGTCAGAAATTTTTGACTTTACGGACGCCGGCGACGCGGGGCATAACGGCGCGATATAGTTGCGTATTTGTTTACAGCCGGCGGCGTAGATACGGTCACGTGCATTTTGCGATTCGCGCGAACCGCCAGACGGGGATGCTCGCGTCACGCGCACTGCTCGGTCCAATTTGTAATCTGCCGTAGGCCGGATACTTTGGGCAAATTTAGAATCGGATCGGTAATGCGATCGGTTTGTTTTCAAGCGCTGCGCGTTTATGCAATTCGAAACTGTTTGTTCGAGCGAGTTTCAATGCGATCGTCGTGGTTTTTGGATCGAAAGCAAATTTACTTTGATGTGCGGCACGCGATGGAAGCGTTTGTTTTTGAGAATTATTTAACGTTAGTTTCAGCAGACGCGTACTGGTGCAGGTTGAGTTTATATAGAATTATGGTTTATATGTATGCGAATTTGATGATAAATACTAGAGGTTATTTTGAAACGTTGTTATTGGATGCGTATTTGTTTGCGGATACATTTTGATTATTCAATTATAGTGATTTGATTGATTTAATTAGATTTAGTTTGACAATGTTAATGCTTTTCTTTTCTATCCGGTTAACAATTATGTTTCTTCCCGTAAACAAATAATGCATACAATTTAGAATTATGGGTAGTCTAATAAGTTCAACTGTTACGCATTTTCAACTTTTTTTTCTTAAATTCATTTACTATATATATATACACTGAGAAAAATT
>JABFQC010004217.1:0-12947 GCA_022817085.1 Psilanteris sp. ZL-2020
GTTTATACACATAAATTAAAGTTTTGCCAGATAATTTTCATGTGTAGCTTGTATCATAATTGTTTAAAGTTAATTATATTTCTTTTTCAGGTGATAGATTCATAGAATATATTTATTTTAAAGTATATTTTTTCAGAATAATGTGAAGGATTATCCTTTACAAAAAAAGTATCTGAGTACTTTCGAAACGAGTTTTTATGTTTATAAAATAATTCAAAATTATTATCCAATTTTAAAGATTTTAAAATATAATAAACAATACTTTACACAAAATACTTCACCAAAGTGAAATTGATGGAAACTTGTTCAATAAAAATGATTTCAATGTTTTATTAAAAACTTTTAATAGATTTAAATAGCATTATAAGTATCATCAATACTAACAAAGAATGAACAATATTGTTGATATTTACAATTATTTGGTTTATAAAAAGTATGATGAACATGAAAAATCTATCATTTGTTAAGTTTTCATTATTTCTTTTTTGTTATTTAAATTAAAAAATAACTGATTTTATTAATTTAATGCAATAAATATTAAATAAAATAAACAGTTAAACAATTTAATATTTAGTTAAAATATTTAGTGAATTGATTTATATAATACCTTATTTTCAAATAAGTTAAATAACTATTTTAAAAGCATCTGAAATATGCTAAATTAATCCAGAGTATATAAATAGATTTAAAAAAATATAAGTTAAATGAATTGAAAAAAGTTAAAAAGCATCTATAAATTCAATTTTAATCTTTGAATATGTAAAATATTTGAAGACATTACATTATTTCAATAATATTAATATGAAATTCTATGCCATCAAATATTCTGTTTTTATTACTCAGTTTATTATTTATTTATTTATTAATACTATAAATTAATTGATATAATTATAGATAAAAATACAATAATTTAATTCTTCTAAATAAATAAATATTGAAATACTCAAATCACAATAGAATCAAAAACCGTGAGAATTTCCTAAAAATCCATTCCTTTTAGATTTGTCATTACAAGTCCTCGATTTTCTTTGTGATATTGAGATTTACAGAACGCTTCAAACAGATTTTCTGTTTAAAATGGCGGCCAATACGTGAAATAGCAATAAACTATAAAAGTTAAAGCAAAGGCTATTATACATAATATTTCTATACTAAAAATAATTTTTATTGCAATTAATCATAGCTCATATATATATTTGATTATTGTCTCATTGAATCTATGCAATATGGGCCAATTTCCATCTGTAACAGTCATGAAATCAGACAGTCGCTACGGAGATAACAGCAAGCATGGAAACGACGCTTAATGATTTGGTAGGATTTGGAACGGGAGAAAGACGAAAGTTTTAAAACCCAAAGACGAGAAGATTTGAGAGCGCAATCCTAGAGAATTACAAGGATTATTAAGAGGTCCTTCAGCCCACTTCCAGCGTGATTAGAGAAAGCTCAGTTCACACGAAAGATTGAGCTGGTCCGTTCGAGAGTTCCTTGAATTGGTTCGACAGCTTCTCGAAAAATGAAAATCACAAATAAATTGATGCCACTGTGCTACGGAAAATGAATCGCAGGGCTTTGATCTATGGTTCAAGAAATTCGTTCGATTTCATGAACATGAAACAAATTAGCTATAAGAGGTTGTATAATGAGTATGAGACTGAGAGGTAAACTATGAGATTTTTAAAGTACATATATTATTTTATTTTGTATAAATATGAATCAAAAAATGAAGTTAACAATTAATCAGAACATTTTTTATATAACTTTTTATATAGTCGAGGGGGAATATATATTATTTTAATTATGAAATTACTCTTATCTTATAAGTCAATGTATTTGCCTAAATTGTTAAACTATTCATATCGCTTAAGTCAGTTAAGTTTATACATTAATTTATAGGTTAGTATTAGAATAAAAGATTAGAGATCTTCAGAATGTGTTTAATCTACCAATTTTGAAAACACGAATATTTTCATGAATAATTATAAATATATATGAATCAACTATAAAAATATGAATATGAAATGTTATGTTCAAATGTAAATATGAAATTAATTATATATATATTATGTATGAATTGTTCAAATATTTTTATTATTGGTACATTAATGAAATATTTAACACTATGTATTTTAATACTTGTGAAATGAAAAAAATGAAATTTTTATCTAAAAAATTATAGACTATAATTTGAGAAACAAATCTAAAGAATATCTAATAAACAATTGCATTTAAATGTATTGCAATTGAAGATGTTAACGTTTAATTTAATTTTAAAATTATTAATACAAGTGATACAAAACTTCATATTTTATATCAAAATTTTACAATCATAAAAAATTGCAATTAAACAACAAAAATATTCAATGAAACATTTGTATGTTCTTTTTCATTGAAATTTAACATATGAAGATTTAGTAAAATAATTGTATTTTAAAATAATATAAAATTGATGTGTCATATATAGAATGTGAATGTTACATGAATATTCCTTCTTTAAATAGTAAATAAAGGACTTCTTCGTACGCTTTCAGACACCTCCTGGATCACTCTTGTATAGTTATTATTATTATATAAAAAGATTAGTTAAATAAGCCTGCTCTTATTGACATGCATGGATATATGTTATATCAATATTATAGTAGATTGTTTATGAATATTTTTATAAATATTCTTCCTCTAAATCGAGTGTTTTTAAAAAAAGCATTCAAACTTTTTATTCCATCCAAATATAGAACAGTCATTAATAACTGTGATAAAATAAAATAACATATACTTTGTTATAAACAAACAATGAAATTTAAAATAATTAAATCAAAAGATGTAAACATCTCCAAAACAAGTTTCACTAATTCGTTACATTCCAGATATTTAAAACAAAATTTAAAATTAATGTTTGCCAAATAACACTTTAGAATTTGGAAGAGTTAATAGATGTATCAATTATCTCGTGCCATGCATCAAATTTCAAAAACAGGTCAATATCAAAAATACAAGATAATTGGAAATATTCATTCGCAATATATTGTGAGTAATAAATTAATTGAAATGGTTTCTTTATTGTTAATAATATGTGGTTAAAACATAACATAATATTTTGTTCTCATGCATCTCTCACTGAGTACATATACTTTTCGTAGACAAACTACGTGTCAATTTCAATGGCGATGAAAATGTCGAAACTTATTTCACATGAATATATGCGTTAGCTTTCCTGAATATAATTTGATATTAAATTAATTTCCATAATAAATAAAATGAAATATGACATACAATACTAATTATGAATCATATTATATGATCACGAATATAATGGAATGGACGATAATATATATGAATATGTTTAAATTCTTGTTTGATGATAATTATTTTAAAAATTATAATGTAATATATTAATATACATAAAAAAAGTACATCATAAATTTGATGTACTTACAAATATTTCTCTATATAAATAAAATAAAAATTAAAAATAAATAGAAGCCAAATTGATTCTTGAACCAAAATGAAATTCCAAATTATTTAAGTGTCAATGTATCATAAAAAACTAATCTTCTTTCCGTTTCATATTTTGTAAACAATTTTTATTTTAACATAATAAATATACATAACACATTTTCAATTGTGAAATTTGATATATACATTTTTTTTTTTCACACATCCTATCAACAGCTTTATATACTATATTAAACTTTATTAAATGTAATAATTGTATTGCATAGAATTTTCAGATCCACTAGAACTTTTTTTGTTAAATCATTTTAACATAAATTGTGCAAACTGAATGCAATACGAAATGTTATCGACAAAGCGGCAAAAATAATAGCGCAAGTAAAACGATACATTGAAATCAATACCAAAGTTAAAGCAGAGGAAGAAGTAGACGGCACATTTTGTTTAAGCTAAGGTTGCTGTTCAGTTGCCAGGGATGGTTGTAATCGTGAAATTTGCAGCCGTCAAAGCGAGTGAAAAACGATGTGTTCATTTTGAACTTGAAGGCAGCAGTGGCTCGCGACGACAAAGTAGACTTTATTAACGTACCTCTTGTCTTGTTACCCGTAACACCTTGGCACGTACAACGAGTACACAATTTTCTTGTTCTCGGTATATCTTTCATTGGTCTCGCTGCCTATATTGTACATACATCATACATCACGAATCATACAATATATGGGATATATTCAGCCAACGCCAGTTTGCCAAGCGTCAGCGTAAATACAGGATCTTGATCTCAACACGTTGCCAAAAGCGTGGCATATAAATCCTAAAAAATAGCAGGATTTATTTTTGCCTTGATTTGAGAGTTACACTACAGTATACATACTAGTGTCTATTTATTTAAATCAACAACGATCTGTTTAGGTGAGAAATTTTGAGTCAATGCATACCAACTTTCATAAAGTTATTGTGAGAAAATATTGTTGAACTCAAAATCTTGTTATTCAAATTAGATTGTTAAAACTATAAACTGACGATTTGAATAAAGAGATTCAATTGAATAATTAAGAGAGTATAAATTGTTGGTTATCTTTAATATGTCTTTTTTTAACAAACTATTTGATATACAATCTCTTACAATAATCATAATTATATAAATTTGGCGTTATAATTATGTTGTTGCTAAATTTGCAAAAAGTAAACAATTGATTAATGTTTAAAATATAGTTTTGTTTAAAGTAATTTACATTAATAAACATCTGTTAGTAATTCAATATTCGTTAAATTAATTTAAAACTGTACATGCATTGTATATATATATATATATATGCACATAACTTAACATTTAAAGTTGATTTATTTATTTTAACACTAAAACAATTTTGGAAAAGCAAACTGTGCGACAATAACATCAACTGTTATATGGTAGAATAAATATTTATTTTCAATCTTTTTAAATCATACATTATGTAATTTTTATTTACCATTCAAATCGCTTAATCCGTTCATAATACTGAAGTTGCTTTTAATTAAAACTATTTGAGAAATAGTTGTTATTTAAACTACTGAAATATATTGAATATTGCCAAATTGATTGAAACGATAGACGTAAATGAAATAAAAATTACGTATAAATGTTTATTGTTTTTTATCGAGAGTAATTAAATCAATTGATTTAGCAGCAATAATTTTACGTTAATTGAGTTTAATTTGTATTTATTATAATTATTTTGTCATACATCGATAAAACATCAATCAAATTTATCGGCCTTAAAAATAATTTGGTGTAATTAAGTTTTTATTGTTAAAATTTAATTAAAACTCTTTTAATTAAAACAGCAACGAAAGTATATTCAAATATGGAAATTTCAATCCCATTACAAAAGATATTTCAGCCTTTTAATTTAATTTAATTTAATTTGTATCTTTTGAATTATTCTTTGTCAACTTTATTATTCATAAATAATTCTTCTTTTTTCTATGAACTTTTCAAAATTTTCTATATTATAATTTCAATTTAGTAACAAGCACACACAATGTAATATTAGCACATTATACCAAAATTTGATAGCCTCGTGACGTTAACATAATCATCATTCACTACTTCTGCGATTGTCAGTTGGAAATACTCATTACTTATGGCTAATCACGAATTTAGTCACGTTTCAATTATGAATGTTTATATTCCGTAAAATGTAATTTTAAATCAATAATTAATAAAAAATAATGTTAAGGTAACCGCATCAAAAATGCCAGCTAATCAATACTTTTATAACTACTTTTTACAGAAACGAACAGATTTGCCGTATCCTTTTGTTATACTTAGTTCTGCTTTACTGGCTTACATTGTATATATCGGGTAATTACTGAATTCTTTGGAAGTAATACACAACTTCCAATTATACATTTTTCTTCATCCTTCAATTTGTTAATCTCGAATCCACGTAAGTTCGAATACAAAGTTTTTTATCTTGTATTAAATTGTAATCCATTTCGAATAAAGAATAACACATCTAAAGTTACTTTACGAAATTAGACATTTTAATCTTCCTCATGATTAAAGTAGATTGACATGAACTTGTGTATAATCCGTATAATATAATGGTATGCAACGCGAATAACATTAAAAAGAAAAAGACAAATAAATGCATTCTAATACATAGTATTGTTTATTAATTAAATTAAATGCAAATTATATTTTATTGCGTTGGCTTTCTTAATATTTTAAGGAAAATTGTTATATTTTTCTTTTACGGTATAAATTGAAAATTACATGTAGCTTTTTATAGATTTATTATAATATAATATAAATATTATATAGTTATGAAATTATTGATTGTACACATAATGAGTACATTATAAAATTCGTAATTTTCGTTATATAATTTACGTTACAAGTATATATGTTAAATTATATTTGTAAAATTATTTCTTTTTAATTATATTTAAATGACTTAATGTAATTATATATTTACAAAATTAATAGGTATTACTGCAAAAATAGCATATACAATAAGTTAGGTATGTAATATGTGACGGAGTATTCATAAATTGAAGTTTAAAACACATAAGAACGTATTTTTTAAATATTGAAATACAAGAAAATTGGGAAATAGTTTTTAATTAAAGCATTTTGTCACTATGAAGATAATTTAAAAAAGCGTATTTGTATTCACGTGCAAAGGGCTTTTTAACATTCATTTTCAGCGTCATCTAAAAGAATGGGTAGCATTACGATCCCGGAACATGTTCGGTCGCAATTAATCCCAGATTTCTTTCAAGCCTCATGATGAAGAAGTCGCGCCATATAAATGCACGAACGCATGCAACGTTGCGCCAACATGAAAGTCTATCAAAATCTCAATGACATTTCACACTTTTTCAACACTCAAATACAAAACAAAACATGTGCGATAAAAATCAGGATCCTTAATTAATAATTTGCACTTTTCTGTAAGAGAATTTGACAAATGCTATATGAAAACATAAAATAATATTAAATAGGTTATTTAATAACTATAATTATAATTGTACATAATAATCTTATCAAATACTATTGTATATATATATAATATATACATGATTATAACTAGCATGCAATATAAATTATTATTATTTTTTTTATTTATCTATATATATATTCATGTCATTAATTATTAGTTGTAATGTATATAGTTCAAATTTATTATTAAAAACCTACAGTTAATAAATTAATTGTTCATAAAATTTAAATATTATTTTTAAATAAATTACTTCGTATATAGTAAATAGTTTACAGAAAATGAGGATAATATTCAATACTGTAAATACATTTTTTTTTATAATATAATTTTTATAAACAGAATTGCTAATGTATACAATAATTTTAAATATGTTGAAACGAACGAAACATTTAATTACAAAATTTAAATTAAGCCCTAAATTATTCGACACGATCGGGGAAAATTATTCTCATTGTGTTCTTCTCTCTTGTATGTAATTATTTATAATTGTTCTTAAAATTACAATTTAACCCTCAAAAAGCCTTTCACACCGTCGCGCCCGATTATATTCATTCATAATACAAGTGATAATCATCGGGTATAGCTAGATAAATATTCGAAATGTAAAGTCCCTTTTATAGCTCATCAATTTTTTGCCCTTATAAATAGATCCATAAAAAGTTTCACCGAATAATGATATACGTGAATATTCGATAAAAACAAAGTATTTGATAACTTTCGTTCAAATAAGTTCATAGCAGTCATTTTGATGATTCATAAATTATTACGACTATTCCACAAATAATAATTTTTCAGCTCTAAACTAGTCGGATAAGAGAAAGTGTTGGGTTATGGCTGATTTCTTTTTATCGAATAAATAATTGTTCCTCATTAAACAATTAATTAATAATTAACTGACTTATTGATATAACATCAAACTTTTATCATATTAATCAATTAACTAATAATTTATGAATCGCAAGCAAATTAATATAAAGAACAAGGTTGTAAGCCATGTTACAAATGTTTACATATTTTAATTTTTAAAATTTAAAACCTATCAAAATATCTAAAAATACATTGTAAATTAACGAATAATCACAACGATTATATTAAAAACACGATTGAAAGTAATAAATCATTATTAGTTTCATTAAATTTAATTATTTTGAAATTATTATTTTAATTTCCTTGAAAACAAATTCTTATTTCTAATTAATAATTAAACAAATCAATTTAAGATCCTTAATTGGTTAATTTAAGTAAACAATACACCTCGGAAAGGATATTGACAACTACAGATTCTATAGTTGTCAACGTGATAAGACAGAAAAGTTGGAACCAACTTAGGTTATGGATATAACTCAGATACTGAGTGTCTATTTTTTTTAAATGACATTCAAAGTATAATGGAACTACTCTCTATAGTTCATTATACTTACAAATCCTACAATAATTAAAAATTGTCCATTTCTGAAAGTAAGATTTACAAGAAAATCACTCTGGTTAATTATATCAATAATTGAAGATTCTTTCATTAATAAAGAATTGATGCCACTAACTCGTCCTTATACAAAACGTTACCTGTCAATATAATTAAATTACACTGTAAGACAGCCGATACTTATGATTGAAACTCGATCTATTCTACGTGGAAAACAACTCGACTTGTCTTTACTTCAAATCTGAAAACATTTCAATATTGAAATCGCCCTATTTTGGTAACTTATTATTACCACGTGATACTACAATACAAACAAACGTTTTCGATATACTCATTAATATCAAATAATTAAAGACCAAACATAAAAGAAATAAAGATACTTTATTTTTAAATATAATATGTTACACAAAACTACACAAAAAAGGTTCGAAATAACAACATAAAGACTGCAACATAAAACATTTACTTTCATATTTTAAGTTACAAGTAATATTTCTTATAATAAAAAAATTAAATTGTATAATATGAACAAAAAAATATTAAACAAAATTGCACTTGATCGCCTTTATTAATTAAAATTGTAATTCAAAATCGACAAATATATTTAAAAAATTGAAAATTGTAAATTAGTTATAAATTAACATTATAATTTTATTTTTGTAACAAGATTATATTCATCTTGGTCATATATACTAATAATTATTTTCAGATACGAAATTTGTGCACTTTGATCAAATTATGCATTATACCAAATTATTCACTATACTGTCTGCAATGTAGAACACAATTACTCTGAGCTAAAATTCGGAAGCCTTATTAAGAGTATTACTTGAATATAGGACATATTTGTAAAAGTTTTAAAATAATTTACACAAAGATTAATACAAATTATTATCACAAAGGTTTTAACACGATGAATTTTGTATGTATTAAATTACAACAAAATTACAATATTAATATTACATTTAAATAAATCCATTTTTATTGAAACTTTTAGAATTCGCGTTGACGATGATACAATTATGGACGAATTAATACAGTCATGCAACCGAACTCGTACATTTTCAATTTTGACATATATATTAATTTTGGAAAAGCATCAATTGTAAAAGCTTAAACACGCTGACTTTTAAATTGACGTATTTCATATTACTTTATAGTGTGATCTAATCCTATCTTTGGAAACTCTTGGAATGAAACACGCAGTTATGTTTTTATATAAAAATAATTAAAATGCAGTTGCTCCGTTTAACTGTTATGCACGTCGTACCGTTATGGTTACCATTTTTTTATTTCGCCAGAATTCCGATAGTGCTGCATGCTATCATAAAACTTTCAATTAGACTTATATAAAAATTTCAACTATATATTTTTAGTTTTATTAATACTTTTCCCGATTTAATCGTGTTATATTACGGGTTCTTCACATGAATAATACAGAATCCTGTATTGGCTTCAATTCCAATTGCATCAAAACATCCGAATAAAATATTATCTTAACATTAGACCGTATTCGGCGCTTCCTAAAATTGGGTGTATTGTATTCAAGACTATTTTCCTTTGTTTATTTTTACTCCTTTCCGATTGCCTAAACTGTAAAATGAAAGTCAATTTGCATGCATTATTTTTTAAATATTAATTTGAATTATAAACTACAGAAGTATTTTGAAGCGTTTTTAGACTTCTGCTTTTAAAATATTATTTAATCCTAATATTTAAATAAATCTAACTGATTTGCTTTAAATAGTTTTAAGAAATAGCGATTATAAGTGTTTCAAATAATTTGAAAGGCTGGAAGAAAAAATATAGTAATTGATATTCTATAACTAGTAATGTCTATTATACGTCTAAGAACATTCTTCATGAATGTAATTCTGCAATTATTATAAAATACAGAAAATTTTACACGAATTTTTCACAGTGCACTCAAAATTATTAAAAGAACATAGTTTAATTGAATCATAAATTTGTTATCGTTCGATTGGTAATTTTAAATTAAACCGTTGAATTATTGTACTCTCAATCGAATGCAATTATTATGAACAAAAACATTAGGACTGACCTATGCACCATAATATTCAGATTTTCATTAAAAATAATTTATGTTATATATTGCATGAAATATGTTAATGCATAATACTTTTTTATTGATGGTATCAAGTATCAGTTAACACGCCATCCAATTATCGTGCAAAATAAATGCGAAATTATGATTGCGATAATGAGCTTGTAATCCTATTACAATGGTGTTCAAAGTGGAAGAGCATATCGATTTCCCATATTTTTATTGACCGTTATCTTTTGTTATTTTCAGTTCTGATTAGCTCGCGATTAAAACATCGAATTTGAGAAAGACTCGATGATCGAGCGATTTTGATTACTGCACTGCTATAGCTACTAATTGATCATTAATAAATGTATCCGAGAAGAAAAATCTTACCGTCGCCACAATCATTGAGGGAATACGATCGATGTCGATGAATGCAATAAATCAGTAGATTCGCTTGACAAGAGAAAATTGTACGGTCATAATTGTCGCGTTAATTAACCTGCTGGATCGCCGATGACATCAGTATCGGCATTATCATTTTCTATCATCAAAGGCCAGTATAATTAACGTTCTTGGAACGTTCATGAATTTTGTATTATTGCTCTAACTGTCCGAATTAATGTGACAACAAACAAATAGTGTATTTTGAAGTTTGTCAAATTGTCTATGAATTCTTTACAAGCATAACGATTGAAAATAGGTTTGAAATGAACAAGGTTGGAATAATCCCGATGGATCCCAATTCCCATCGGGAAGGCTGACTTACTCGACGTATCCTACTTGCGAATGCGACTTTGCTAAAGTGAACTCGTATTTTAATAACGTTTCCATAAGTAAAGGAAATTAGGAATATGTAAAATTTAGGACGATCCGGAATTTGCTCGACCGTCTTTCTGACGGATTTTTTTATCACTTTATCTTTGCCATTTGCTCGGC
The DNA here is from genome assembly GCA_022817085.1 of Psilanteris sp. ZL-2020. Lineage (NCBI taxonomy): Eukaryota > Metazoa > Arthropoda > Insecta > Hymenoptera > Scelionidae > Psilanteris > Psilanteris sp. ZL-2020. The sequence continues at coordinate 11,348 of JABFQC010004217.1, forward strand.
AAAGAATTTGCATCAAAAGGAAACTCTTTAACCTTGTTCGAGTAAAGGAAGAGATGGTACACTATCTTAATCTGCGACCAAAAAATCCCCAGCAAATCAAGTGACTTTGAATGTTGGGAGTTCCAAGAGAAGTTGCATGAAAATTAAATGACAACGGAAGTAAATTTTTGCAACGAGTAAAATTATGTTCAATTCTTATACATTTAATGAACACAAAAGTGTACTTAAAAATGAATTTATTGCTGCAATATAACGACGGTACTTTCCATATAATATCATTCTATTTAAATGCAATTTAACGCGGAGCGATATAATGCAAGAACAATTCATTTGAATGCTTAACGGAACGAAAACAAAGAATAAGGAAAAACGTAAATTGCAGCAGAAACGTCTGACAACTTTTGAATTAAAATCATAACTGTATACAACGAAGGTGTGCCCGAGTGAGTCACTCTTCGATTCATGGATAACTATGCTGCGTCGCTCGTTAAAAAGTCGTCAAACATTGTCATTGGTCGACGCGGTGGAGGCGAACAGGTTGCTCCAAATAAATTGTGTCTTGGCTGAGTACTCCTTTTCCTCGTCTCTTTCCATTAAGGGCATGTTCGCTTTGTACATTTTGCGCGATTTTGGGGATTCACGCAACCTTGCAATGCGAAAATTGAAACAGTGAAGCGTGCCGAATCCCAAAGGAGGCAGCCAGTTCGTCTCTTTTCCCCGAGGACCATTGCAACTCGCCTGGCTCGAACGGTAATTGGACGGCAGTTACAGTACCGGCTTTTCTTGGCAACTTCGCTTTGGATGCTGAATACACGTGGAGGGAGCGAGCGAGACGGGGATACTCGTCGCTTCGCCAAGCTTGACGCGCCATCGTCTTTACCAAAGACGCTATTCTGGGTCGCCGTCTCATAAGCTCTCCTCAAGGGTATCACGCTTCGTGTCACGCAACTTACGGACTGACGTTCCAGAGGGGATAAAAACGCCACTTTCGTACACGCTGGAAAAACTGAAGACCACAAAAAGGCGTCATTGATGGATACACTCTTGACGTTTTTATGCATCTGACCATTTCGGTGTCTTCGTACTGAATGGATTTGATGCCTGTGACACATTACGCCATGATAAGAAGTGTAACGTTATTCGGATTATTCGACTTTTTTTGGGCATTTAAAAATTGTATTTGAAACAATATAGTATATCAAATTTATATATATTTGTAAATAGATGTGAGGTACAAAATCTAAACGCTTAATTCTGTTTAAATAAGGAAGTTTATTACTTTAATCATTCACATTATTATTTATTTATTTATTTATTTATTTATTTATTTATTTATAAAGAAATTAACGGGAAAATCCCTTAGTGTACAAAATAAGATTATAAAATAAAAGAATGCTAAATTGTGAGCAGTGCGGATTAAAAAATTACGCTACGCAGTTTAGAGGAGAAAAGAGGTCGAGACAATGTAAAGCAGTTTTGGTCTAACATAAGTTCATTTGCGAATCTTAACAATCTTTCAACGGAGTCTCGGTTAACATTATTCGTATTATAAAACGTAGTAGCAAAAAGTTTAGGGAATCTACTAGGTCTATCGTATTGA
>JABFQC010004218.1:0-12945 GCA_022817085.1 Psilanteris sp. ZL-2020
ATTATATTTTTTGCTTGGGTTCATAATTTGATGTTTTTTTGATCTCAAATTATTATCTTTTTCTAATTTAACAATCTACTTGACATTAATATAGCACGATCTAGTGCTATAGTTCAAAATGGCCATGTATTTGATAGCCCTGATCTTTAAAAAATGATTGATTTTATGAAATATTTTAATTTGTTTTTAATTAATTATAAAGAGAACTATAATTTTTATATACAGTTGTTAATGTTAGCTGTTTCATCACTAAAACTAATTTCAGTTTTATAAATATTATATTTTATAATTAATTGTAATGTAATGTAAATTTATATATTGTTTATGAAGGAAAAATAATTTCTATTAAAGTATTTGATAATTTTATTTAATTACAAATATTGTAATTGGAATTACCTCAGCAATTAACAACAAACTTCTAATTAGAAATTTTTCTTTTGTTATGGACTGTATATAAATATATATTATTCGGATGATGAAATATATATGAAGAATGATATATGAGGACTATATTCCAACGAAATTTAGTTTTTTCTTATTGTACAACTGTTCGAAGTCGGAATTATTGTCAAGTGAAGAAACAAATACCAAATTGAATCGAATACAGTTTTAGCAATAATTTTTTATATAATAGAAAAATGACACTTTTTTGCATATCTATTTCAATTCAGTTGTTGTTTTCGTACAATAATAACGTCTTATTCATTATTAAATATTTGTAAATTAATATTAAATGAAATGGAATTTTAATATATAATAATTGAATACATAAATATCACGATGACCTTGGTTTTTTTTGCGCAGATGCAAACAAATACCAGTTAGACGAAAAATTTTCCACTTTGGTGATAAAGTAAGAACTAATAAGTTCAATAGGCTTGGAAAGAATTACAATGTCAACATCATTCAAATTAACTCGAGGATCGACTAAACTCGATGGTCATTTTTTATTGCGTAAAATCATCAGAAAGAAACCCGTAAATACTGCAATTTCAAAAATGTAAAAAGTGAATAACGCCGATCTATACAAATTTATCAACAATCATAGTCGCATTTATACTTATTATGCGCAATAATCATCAATGTCACGTTGATAATGTTACACCTATCGATGACTTACTAACATCGATAAAGAATTGTTTATTTGTTTTTTGTCCGTTTATCCTTTTTCTGCGCTATTAATAATCGGAAAAAAATACGTCAGTGACAAAACAAAATATCTTAATACTTTTTTGATCTACGATCTTAAATTAATACATATCCTCTGATGCTCCGATTGATGTGTATGAAAAAATTGCAAAACCTTCTATCGATTCATAGTTCGTCGTTATTAACAAAATTCAGAAAGTTCAAATCATTTCTAACAATGTTTGTGCTAAGTATATTTATAGTCAACAATGAATATTATTGCTTGTATTAGAAGAAAAATAATACTCACGGAAATTTGAATATTCGAAAATATATTTGAAAGTATATAACTTATTTCTTTGAACATTACTATTGTTTATGTGCAGTTAACCTTTTCCATTTTACATTTAACATTTTGTCAATATTATTATGTTTTAATACAAAATAAACGAGCGTAAATAAATGGTTGCAATATTCATTTCAAGATATAAAATAAAACAGCTTTCACAAATTAAAAATGTTTTGGGATATATTTTTTAATTCTTTCATACACTAATCATAGTATTTTTTTTCATACAAATTTGTTTAGCCTTTTGAAATAGCACGAGCTACCCGTATTTTATTAAATAAATTGTATTAACTTTGTTTGCAAAATTATTTAGTTGTGCTCATACAAAAACTTTATTATTATATTTTTATTATTATTATATTGATTAAGTAAAATAAATAAACGAATCACGTAATTAAACTTTTTACCATGTTAAAATAAGTAAGATATATAGATAACTGTATTTAAATCTTTTATTTAGTGTTCACGACTGAAAATACTTTTAATTAAATTAATTTTTTCATCGGTCTCCGTCATTGCTGAAACATTGGCAATAAGGATATTTGTCTATTAAAAATAATAAAAGCATGGTCCTCTGAACGTGTCAATTAAATCTTTTATTTTATTTGAATTTTAACACTATACAGATTGTTATTATCACAAAATTGTCCTGCGACTGGTGTAACATTGGCGCAAAGCAATGTAAAGTTTATTGGAAAAAGGCTTCTGCGAATTAAGTCCGTCTAATGCCTTTGCAACCACATGTAAGTTATATGATGTGATGTGCTTGACGCTTATCTAAATATATCCATTTTAGTTTCTGGTGATAATTACTTAACATCTATAATTTAAGCAATAATTTTGTTCCGTCAAAGAAATTTCACGCGTACACTTTTTTATGTTTACATGTTAACGAGTAACGCGCGCAATATTTTAACATGGAATGATAACTTGAGCATTTTTAAAACATTTGCACGCGTTAGTTTACTAGAAAATATTCCACTCACTCCTGCTTTATAAAAAGCACTTGATTGATTTATTTTAAAGAGTATTCATTTTTCCGCATTATAATTTCGTTCTACTTATTTTATGATAATTCTTAACCGTTAAACATAAACGGCTGTATGAGATGACGTACGTGATGAACCGAGGTTACATATTCTTTGAAAAATATATCAATTTACGTATACAAATGCATAACATGAATTATTGTTAATAACAATTTTTGAGTTATGCAAGAATCGGGCGTTGAATTATGAACCGATTAAAAATCGTAAATGCGGTTTTTTGACAACGAAAAAACGTTTAATTTGGGTTCAGACCGCTTCTCTAGGCAACTATTATTTGTGTACAAACAAGTTCGGAGATTATTTTCTTCGTTTGTTTTGGTAAGCATTAATGACCGCAAAGTTAATAATAAATTAAGAATTAAGTTAAATTTAATTGCTAACAAGCACATTTGTGAAGTAATTGCAATTTCAAATCACCGCATAGCAAAAAGATTATTGACATGGAAATAATAGAAATTATTTCAAATGAATGGTTATTTTCAAAATAGATACAATTGAGTTTAACAAAAAGTTTCCTGTTTCCGACAGATTTAAAAGTATAGAATAATAAAAGTATTAATAATAATGATCAATAACGCGATCCGGTTTTTTGTCTAATTTAATTGTATTATGCGATATCTGTAATTTCATCCTGCTTCAAAATCAAAATAAAACTATTAATAACAAATCTCCCAAATAGTTATATTCCTTATGAACCCATAATCGTAGGCATAGATTTTCGTCTTTGTCCTCTATCTTAATATAACTGACGTAGTTACACTTTGTATTTTGCAATTAACTCAGCACGCAATAGGGAGCTAATTATGAGCTTATCATAAACTATTTTTATTATTTTATTACTTTTATATAAAAACATTGATAATTCAATTAAAATAACATTGCCAAAGCAAATTCATATTCGTCAAAATTTGATCCGAACAACGTAAATGTTGGATCAATATTTTTACATTTCTGAAAAAAATTTCCCCAAAAAATAAGTAAATAAAAAAGAAAAAAAGCAAACTTGATTCGAAGTAAAACGACAACTACCAATATCATTGTTATTCCTACTTATACGTAAACAAAACAAAAGTATTAAATCGTTATTTACTTATAGTAATTTGTTTCTAAAGTACAAAGAATAACTGTGTCAATCGTAACAGAATAATTATGTTATAAATAATATACACCATTTTTTAACAAAATTCCATTAAATTAATGTGACGCGAATTATTAAAGACCAATTAAATCTAATAACTGCGTTGACAAATGACGCTTAAATTACATTTTATTAATCCATTTGAATTAAAAAGTCGCGCTAATGCATCAATCCTGCTCTGTACATCATAATTTTCATGAACGTTTATCCAGATTATTCGCAATAAAGTTGAAGCTCAAACTTGAATCATTTTGTTTTCCGACGGAGACCATTAAATTCTTAAGTTACAAAAATATCAGTAAGTTTTAATAATTTGATCCGGCGTCTACATTTCAAGCAGCGATTAATAAAAGTTATAGAAAAGTAATATTCGAATCATTTCATGCGCATTTTATTTATAACCGCGAATCCAATAAACGAGACGCTTATTTCGAAACCGCAATGACTCGAGAAAAAGCAACAACAATTATGCCATATCAAACGAGCATCAACAATCCGCGGCTCAATTCTTCGCAAATAAGTCACGTCTGCCATCGGACGCCGACTGAAAGCGCTCGATCGAATTTCACAGGATTTATTTTCTCCAAAGCGAATTCCTGCCGCGTTACTTTTCGTGCTGCACTGAAACAACCCGATCGGTCGAATGCCGAAAAAAGCGCCGCACAGTCCGTGCGCGCGAACGCAGCCGGTTCATAAAATGTTGCTTATAATTGTTTCCGAGATTCACGCGCGCTCGAACCAATTGATTCTAAAAATAAGATATTGGCGTCTAAAAACATGAACAATTTTTGAAGCACTTTTCCCCTTGTCTATTCGCTTTTAGCATTTGTTAGGCAGAGACCCTTCTGGCTAAGTTCCAACGGGAATAAGATTTCTTACTCGACCTTTGGCTTTGCAAAATAACTTTTCTCAGTCAGCTCAAATGTTCAGCTTCGGTGCAAGGTTGAGAACTTGATCTGAACTTTCCAAAAGATAAGTATCCCACTTTTAATTCATTTCAATACAACTCGCGATCTGACTCGACTTTTAATGATTTTGCTTGAAATCAGTTTCACTTGACTGGATCGAAGGTTTGTCAATTAGATTCATTTGAATATGCTATACCTTTTTCTATCGCGCGCCAATGATTAGAGGCAAAATTATTGGATTAATTAATTTTGCAAAATTCTTTATGCAAACTGCAAACGAGACGTTACGAACGTTTATTGGAATGTTAAGCAATATACGGCGCTCAACTCAACGGCTGTGCAAGTTTCCTTGCACGCGTTTACTGAATCGGTGATAGACAAAAATGTTAAAGTTTTTATTCCGTTTTTTAAGAAACGTCTTTTCTCGACATAATTCGCGTAGGCGGTTGAATTTATTCCCGATGGTAAAAATTGTTTTTTCGTTCATTAAATAATTCGTTAGGTGCGTTATGATGTTGTAAATCAGATTTTAGTGGAAAGATTTTTAATTTATTATTGAATCGATGAATTGTAAAAATTAACAGATTTAGAATGAAAGAAAATTAAATTCCGCGAAAATGGACGATCGCGGATGACGGCAGTTTATTGTTTGCAAACATACAATTGTTCCTGGAAGTATGCACATAACCGTAACACTCAAACGGACTATTATCCTTTTGTCTGTGAATTTAATTCTTATAGGTTTCTTATTTAAAAACGTGAGCAAACCCAGAAAAGAAAATTACTTGAGAAAAACGATTTGCTAAATGAAAACAATAAAATGCGTTGTTGTAGTAACAGGCGTGATTTCAAAGCACAAACATTGAAATTAGAAAAACCGAATCCAAGATTATATTAGTCCGATTATCGCCTCACGTGCTATCTCTTTCAGACTTCCGGCCAATCGTCATATGTGTAACATTCGATACTGTTAATCATCGCATCGAAATGAATGTGTAGGAACTGCGTATTTCTTATTGCTTATATGATTATCAGATAAGGAAATTCGAGCGATTTCTTATCAAGTTAATGATGCATGAACCATCGAAATGTACGGAAATAAAACAATTAGTGGAAAAAAGAAAACAAATGCAAGATCAAAGCTTTAACATTAATATTACTGATTTTTTCTGTTTTGTGTAAGCAGTTTTTTTTCTTGTTTATTTCGTCTTCTTTATTTTGTTTTCAGTATTGTTGTTTTCATTGTAGTATGGATTAGCCAGACCCCCCATCGAAGTACAATGTCCATTGATTTATCAACACACATTGGAACAATCGTTGTTTATCAGTACCGTCTAAATTGTGATGAATCAAGTAGAATATTTCCAACATTTAAAAATGTTTTCGAAATGCGGGATCATATGATTATTCACATATAAATTATTGCTCAACTGCTTTAAAAACAAGAAACAGAAAAACAAATATAACATCTTAACGCTCTATTCGTCAACTTTGGATTATGCGTTTATTTTGATTTTTTAACGACCGTATGCATTTAAGTTATTTGTTTTTTTTTCTATATTATTTACGTTGTTAGTATTATTATGTTGATATTCGGCTTTAACCTGTTCAACAATGACAATGGTTTGCAGTCACATAAATGTGAACTTGTTCCGACTTGGAACCCGTCTCGGTAAAATCCAGTCTTAATTCTTTCGTTCTCATTGTATTGTTTCTTTCGTTTGTGAAAACTATTATTTTAATGAATATATCTCTAAAATTTATTTGTAAATGTAAAACTAAACGAATTTTATGTCTATAAAAACAAATTTTTAAATGTATCTGAAACACAAAAAACATTCACCATTAATCCCAGTGTACAGAGAAATACTAATTATTTGAAATAAAATATGGATGTTCAGTTTTATTTAAACTTTATGGATGTTTAATTACACTCGTATCTCGATTTATGTACATTTTCGGTAGAATATAAAAGTAATAAAATTAATTTAAATTTAACAAAATGTAATTTCGTTATGTTGTTGTATATTTTATATATATATAATTTATTATTCGTTATGATCTATTTCAAGTAATTACTCAAACGCATTCGCAAAACCGTTTTTATTTTTCGTATAAAAATATATTTCAGATATCCACGGGAAAAAATATTAAGACATTGAATTTATATAACAATTTTTTAGTTTTAAAATTATCAAAATATATTGATCTACAACAATGTGTATTGGTTATATGTTTTAAACATACTATGTTTATAAACACAGAGCTCATTTTACTTATAATTTAAAGAAATTCTTCGTTTTAATTTTACAAAGGTTCTGTGTTGAATCAACATCGTCAACATGGTCATTTTGTGTTGAATTTATATCATTATTTTTACCCGTGTAGGGGTGTTGCCTATAATATATTTAGTCGATGCTCCATTCACGCAACATTAGCATCCTCGAAATTTTCTGTATCGGACTGGGTTGTATATATGTCACGTTACGCATTCTAAATTTGACCAATTGGAACAAGGGTTTGGAAATTTTGCTGATTTCCGGAACTATTCTCGTCCAAATAGATCGATGTTTGTTGCGTCAATAGATCAGTTGCGCGAAGGGAACTACGAACGTGGTTTCGAAAAATCAATTTGTTTTAATACGAAAAGTTTTGAGCTACTTCCAAGTGATTAGTCATTTTGGCCACAAATAATTGCGATTCGCGTATCCCAGCGACCCTATAAATTTATTTGGCTCATTAACGCCAAATCAACATTTACAACACGTTGTGCAATTTCGGCGACAAAATCATTGTGACCCGTGCGTCATTCATGTGTACATAGCCGCGCATGTCCAGTAGACTGCTGCGATTTCGCGTTTGCACGCAAACGTATATATTGCATACATGTGCGCGCGTTCTGCACGTGTTAGACCTAACTTTGTTTATATTTTTTTTCTTTCCTCGTTTATCCGCTTGTGTTGTGCACTTTCGGATATGAAACTCGCAAACACAGAAATCACGAGGCAAACGAGTCACAGAAAAGTTGCTGCGGCGGCCAATCGATAAATTTTACACCCACGTTCTTATCCGCTTGTAACGCTTTAAAATTGGCTGTCTTCGAGTGGGTTTAAACTCGACTTTTCACAGCAATAGACGCAATTATTGTCCGACGAAATGGTTGTTTACTTCTGTTTATTTGTGAAGTACTCGAGTCAAACACTTATATAATAATATTATAGGGGGAGTAATTTTCAACGTTTTCGGAGACTGAATGATGAGACTTGTATGTTAAGCTTGCTTATTGTAAATCAGTTATTGGATGGGTTGTCCAAGCTAAGTGCTATGATAGTTGCTTATGTATTTTTGACTTTTGATTTTTCTTTATTTAGACACAAAAAGTTTTGTTTCATTATTACGTGGCAGTTCGTTGAAAATAAGAAAAATATTTTTTTACTTATACTACTTACGTTTAAAATAAACACCATTAACAAGCATTAATTGTAAACATATAAAATCTAACCTCTTAGAATTTACAGTGAATATTTCAATGTGTGTCATTATTGTCATAACTGGTTTAGACTTGCATCTAACTTTTATATAAATTTTGTTCGGTCCGCTGACTTGAATTTCATTGCGTGAAATATAATCCTGTCGCGGCTAAACATTTCGGCTTCACACGTGCAATGTTCAATTTTAGCAGTTCTCTGTCAGCTAAGGTAAAATTAAACTTGTACGTTTCCATTACTATCATTGTTTGCTTACATTATATGGAAAAGGAGGGGAGTTATAAATATACGATTTAAATTAATATCACGGAGAGGTTCAAGTGATACGTTGGAGGGTTCAATATTCATACATGTCAAATTCCATTAACTATTGTGATGTAACTATACAAGTGTACTTGTATACTGCAATAGGTATAATGTAATTTTTCATTTATAGAAATTGTCCTTCACCCATATAACTATTGATTTCATTATGAAATTTTTCCTTCAGACCCTAAGAGTTGATTTTACAAATACCATTGAAAGAATTCTTTAATAAATATAACCAACCGTTCGTAAAACATGTTTATAAGAAAAAGAAAAAAAAAAAAACAAACAAACCAAAATTAAAAAACAAAAAAAAATTAAATTCTTACACTTGCACGTTGATGTACTTTAAAATAGTATAAATTTAAATTCCAATTATTCGTACATTTGTTCAAGCATACATTTTGAAGAACGCCCATCCACGTATTGGTTCGACCTATCATAGCTTACCTCGCAAACATAAACCTAGTGCTTTTATTATAGCAACCAACGACATAGTAGGTATACAGATGGATGCGCGTACGCTGCTAAAACAATACACGTAATTTATTTAAAACCCAAAGTGACTAATTTAAGCCATCAACTGTCTCAATACGAGACACTTGCGCATTTGATTAAGACGCTTTGTGTCTGAAATAAAACGCTCGTATAACATTTTTAGCAGATTACTTGCGCGTCACGATTATCTATGATCAATTTGTCCACTACCAAAAGTCACTATACTCCATTTGCAAAGACGTACAATTCAATACCTCTCTATATATACGCGTAGGAAAGAGGAAAACGCAGTCAAAGGATCACGACGTACACCAGTCATTACTTTTAAACGTACGCCGGCATTAGTGTTGCGAATCGTCTTTTGAATGAAGAGTTGGCCGACGTACGTGCACGTGCATATTTTCTCGACTGCAACTAACTAATGCAAATAACTGACTGATAGCCATCTGAATGGTATTTGCGTTTGAAATATACTCCTGGTTCAACGGAGCGAGCAGTTCTGTCGTAGTTGGCGCTTATAATGCCAAGCAAAATATTATTTTCCGGTGTGTTTTGCCAACGTTTTCTCCGCGAGTTCGATTATGATCCAAGATCTTTATCTCGGATTATTATCTAGGGACAAATTAGTAAGAATTCTAATAAGCGCGAAACTGAACAATACTCGCGCGACGCGTTGTAATCGCTTGTTTGCGGGATTCGACATTAGCATAATCGAGTCTCTTAATTCTTGTGCCAATCTGTAGGCATTTTCGCGCGACGCCTTACGTAAACGTTCGATTTTCTTATTAAATGTTACATTAAAAATTAATTCTGTTCCGCATAAGGATACCACCGCCAAATAATGAAAATATCGTCTTGATTTCAGACACCAAAGACTCATAAGGTTCGCAAGTATCTCAACAGTTGGTGTTTTCAAATAAATTGATTTAGATTTTGTATCGAATGTATAAGATTCTCATTTGAATAGTCGTTTGTATAGTGAGTGTTTGGCAAAATGATTACATACGGAAATATTGCTTTTCTCCCCGCGCGAGAGTAAAAACCAACTTGACAATCACTCTAATCGGCTCTACGCATTTCATTCGTCGGTTGAATTATTGGCCACTGGTAATAATTTATCCTCTGCTTTTAGCATGTTAATTGCCTGCGATGATGACATCCATTTACAAAATAACGTAATTGCAGTTTAACCCCCCCCCCTCCTCATACTTAAGTCGATACGCACGCAGATGTGTTTCTCCATTGGGTATTTCGTTCTGAAAAACTCAACCGGGAGACTAAACCACAATGTTGACACAAATATCTTATCGCTAATAAATATTAGCACGAGATTTATATAGATGCAAACATCTGATTAACTGATTATCTTTATTACGCGAGCGCCGACAAATCGTACCGCGACTTTCACGATCAACGATTTGTTCAGCCCACTCGTATTTGCTTATAACTCGTACAATTATATATGTGTATGTACATAAGATACGTAATACACGAAGCATCGATCCAGTAGCGTGTTCTATATTATTGTACACGTAAATGGAATCGGAGCTTTTAGTAGCTCGACCAATAATTACGCTGCTCTCTTCCGCAATAAGACACTTTTCCTTAATCGAAAAGGCACGCCACGTCATTGTGGCGAAAATATTCGATCGCGTCTGACGCCGAGTAAAATTTCAAAAACTAACGTTCGGTTTGAGTTATGCTTTTGGCATTCGTGTGTAATTATAAAATTATGAACGAATTAAATCACAAAAACGTACTGGCAAAGTCGTTATTAAATTTTGGGTTATTTGAAATATGGAAGTCAGCTGTGAAACGCGCGTGTCAAGTTTTTCCTGTATATATAATTGAGCCGAAGCATTAAACGCATTGATCAGCTTTGTAATCGACTTTTATGTACAAATAAACGGTTGCTGTATAAATATTGCACTGAGAAAAATAAGGCATAAAAAAATTACTGTTTATAATACTAATTTGGGGCCATATGATATAAATCGTCAAAATTTACTGTTTTTAACAGAAAAAATTAAGTTATTTACATAGATTTACTGAATTATAATAATATATTAATAATATATTTTAGTCTGTCGAATTTGGTCGCTAAGTCCATTTATAATAAACTTTATACAGACGTTAATAATTATAATAATATATTACTGTACAGCAAATTTTGACGATTTGTATCATATGGCCCCATATTAGTATTATAAACAGTAATTTTTTCATGTTTTATTATTCTCAGTGTGTATACACAAATCGAGCGTAATTTCGTAATCGTTACGATTCATATCAATGAATAATTTAAATAGCCGCTAAAACAAACAGTTTTATGCACGTTTTGTCTTATTCAAGACCCCAACCGTCTTAATACAAGACCCTTACGCATCGAATCCAGACACGCGCGCGTCTTGTTTGAGACAATCGAGACGCTCGCGTGACGTTTATTTTTGCAGTGATCCAAATTTTTGTTTTCGAATAAGTTGCAATTTTGGCATTACAAACGACTGAAAGCTGCAATTTGTCTCTTCAAATGTAACACCGAATGACGCGCGGAGAATTCGCTTTACAAATAATGCAATTAAGCCAAGCGGTTCGTCAAAGCAACTGTAAAATGGAGATAAATAAATGTCTTCCGCGGCTCGATGTAATAATCTCGAACGAGTATATATACCTCTAAAAATACGCTAACTGCAGCTAATTGTGTTTAAAAATAGAAAATCAGTCTAAGCAGTGTCTGCGAGTTATCAAGAACGATTAAAGCAGACGCGTTAATTGTTTCAGAATACGAATATGAGCTCTGGTGAGCCGTGGTCTCTTCCGGCGAAGCAGGGCCTGTACGACCCTATCCTTGAGAAAGAAGCTTGTGGCGTGGGATTTATCGTCGCTATCGATGGAAAACGGTCCCATAAGGTAGTCAAAAGTCAAAACCGTGATTTGAACCTCGAAACGTCTCAAATTTCTTATTTAGGTTCTAAGGGGTTCGAAACACGGTCTGATCTATATTTTAACCCTCTTTTGATACTGTAAGACCCTATTTTGTTTTATTTGTTAAATTGATTTATATTTTTTACTTCATTAGTTAGTTAAATATCTCTAAATATATTAGTCTACATCTTTAATATCAGCATTTTGCTATATTTTATGAATCTATATAGTATTTTGTTTATATAATGTTCTTTTTTTTAGTTCTTTTTATTTCCTTCGATTTGCTTGAGCCTGCACTGAGAAAAATTAAACCTAGAAAATTGCTATTTATAATACTAATTTGGAAACATTAAAGTAAAAACCCAAAAATTACTGTTTTTCCTTGTAAAAATACAGTTTTTCATACGAAATTTTCCTTCTATTTTTTATTATAATGCTATTATAAACAGTAATTTTTAGGATTTTGTTTTAATGTCGCCAAATTAGTGTTATAAACAGCAATTTTCTAGGTTTAATTTTTCTGAGTGTGCTTGAACCTATTAGAACCTAAACGGAAGATTTTAGACATTTCGAAGTTCAAATCAGAGTCTAAAATATCAGAATATATTAAATCAGAACCTGCTTTAAAGATATTAGTTCCTAATTTGAAACTACTTTTGAAGTTCAAAATAGTTTGAAATTTTGACTAGGGACAAACACTCATCGTCGCCTAATTGAGTGGTGTTTAATGTTTCGTTTCAATTTGTTTTGCAGATCGTTCGAGATGCCGAAACCTTGTCCGCTCGTATGAACCACAGAGGTGCATGTGCTTGTGACAATGACTCAGGAGATGGTGCTGGGGTCCTTTGCGCAATTCCGCATCAATATTATGCGGACGAAATACGGTATGGCTGTATAAAACGGTCGCGTGATTTCAGCAAATATCAAACGTCTTACTTCTAGTTGATTAAGACTTGTGTTTTTATAATGAACTTTGTTCTTGGAGCGCGAACGAAGCGAGGGTGGTTTGCATACTAGAGATTGGTAGACGCCCATGTAGAAAAATCTGTGGTCTGCCAGTGCTAAACGACCGGCCCAAGCTTGGCTCAACCTTGGATGCCAATCTTGGCAAACCGTTGGAATGTAACGCCAGTTACCTTTGGCCCAACGTTGGTAG
>JABFQC010004219.1:0-12944 GCA_022817085.1 Psilanteris sp. ZL-2020
GTTCAGGAATCCTTAATAAGGCATACCACATTTCGCCCCATTCGGGGCCATGCAACTGATACGGCACGCCCGATTTCAATTCTACTAGGGATATTTGCAATATATCGACTGTATATTTAAGCAAATACGTTTAAAATATACACGCACTGAAAAAAATGGACTGTTGCTTTAACAGTCCGCACTGTACAGTCTGTAAAAAATAGATGTCTGAAAAAAAGTAATAGGCCTTTAAAAATAAAACAAAATAAGTCTGGACTATTGCTACAACATGTCAAATGATTAATTCGTCATTTTTTAAGAATAATATTAATAAGTAAAATAAAATAACACATATGAAATTTAATTCATAACCTTAAAATGTCAGAATTATAACAGTGTCGACTGTACAGTTCAACACTGTACATTTTTACAGTCCAAGACTGTTGGCGGAATAGTCTAGTCTGTTAATCCAACAGTAAATTTTTCTCAGTGCGGAGAAAACGTTTTATCAAAAAATACTATATTTACTACTACACGTAGGATGAGGCATTTAAAAATGAAAATAATACTCATTATTACTGTATAGATTACTACATAATATAGTAATTTCTTGTAGAATATCTGGAATATTAAAATTAAATATAGTAAAATCTTCATTTTCAAAAACTCCATCTTAAGAGTAAAAGTAAATATAGTAATTTTTGATAAAACGTTTTCTTCGTGTATTACCAATATATATTTACAATATATTTTTGTATAGAAAATTATATTATAAATAGACTTTTATACATTATGATACTTTTTTACTTATGATACATTATACTTACTTTTTTTTACATAAAAATATATTCTTAACATATTTTAAACATATTTGTAATATATTGATAATACATTGAGAATATATTTATAACATATTTACAATATATTTATGTATTCAAAAATATACGACAAATATATTTGCAACATTTCGACAGTATAATGCAAATTTATTTTTATATTTATATTAAATTCTTTCATAACTTATTTATATAATTACAAGCATATCGAAAATTAAATATATGTAAATTAATTCATTTCTTTATTGTATGTTTAGAATTAAAAGTATTTACAGAAAAAAAATGTAAATGTGTATTTTAATTTATGAATTATATGATAAATATAACAAATCTCTATAAATACTTAATAATAAATATTGTCTAGTGTGTATCTTATACATTATATTGCTAATATTATATATTGTAAATATATATTATTTATTAAATCGTATGTACAGCACATTTAACACCGATATTTATTAAAAAATAAATTTTAAAATAAGAATTTAATAATATATATATATATAGTATTCTATTATTAACCGTTATATATATTTTGTCTATATATCTAAATAGAAATAAAAGCTTCTTTACAGTGTGCTTTATCAAACTTTCTATTTTCAACATCTTCGCCTTCTATCGATAGTACTTCAGCAGAAACTCCGCACCGAATTACCATTAGAAGGAGCACAATTTACAGGATTCACAAGTGAATCAATATACAATAGTGTAAAAGCTGTGCAGTTACTTCTCAATTTTATATTGATTTCAATCTCATAGATATTCACTTTAGAAAATAGCTTCGTAAATATAAACCAAATCTACACATTTTATAAGAAAATGATCTAATAAAAATGTAATAGATGTTAATGCCTACTGTTTTTTAATAGTTAAAAGTTAAATATTTGCAAAAAATGTAATTTTCTGATGTTAACATACACCTACTAAAAACTATTATATATCCAATTAGTATCAACTTTATTATAATGACATTTTCACATTACGAATGAACTTTCAACAAAGTTTTCAACTTTCCCGTGCGCAGCGTAACGTTCAGTATCCTCTGCCGAGAATGTATTTTCTAATTAAATTTACTATTAAAAGATATAAAATCTATCTAGCTCTATTTTATACGCTATATATATGCTATACTCTACGTATTATATGGGTTATAAACTTTTTCCATTTTGTGTAACGTATGCATGGTTCTCTTGGTTTCACTTTTTCTATAAGACATTCGTGCCGTAGTAAAACTGCAGTGATAATTTCTTGCGCAATGAAATCCCGTGTATTAAACCGCTGACAACTTCTTTGATAAGAAACGGGCTCATAAATAAGATAGTATGTAGTACAATGTTATTTATGAGAGAAGTATAATGTTTTAATATATGATATGTTATAATGTCGGTATATTAAACGGGAATATTTCAAAATCAATTATTAAGAACAAAATTCGCTACATTTGATTGAATTATACTATATTCCTAAGTAATACTATATAATAAATAGTAATTGATTGATGAAAACCATTTATAATCAAAATAATGCAAACTAAGTTTAATTTATCATTTCAAGATTTAGAATTCGAATTAATTCAATATCATTTACGCATAAAATTTACCCCAATTTTAGAAATCGGGAAACTATTTTTTTATGAATATTATATATATTTATATCTAACTAACATTTCAACGACATGGAAATATGACATTACCGCGAAATGTCTCGCCGAAATGTACGTTGAATATATATATTTTTCTGTAATTCTATGACAATCGTCGAAATGTAAAACCACTGTAAATATATCAATCTTACATTTCAACGATGGGCCAGTAAAATACTGTACTGAGGCCTATCGGACCTCAGATTTGTAGTTTGGCTAAAATTAGCCAGAAATTGCTTGTTATGGGTAGGGATATGTTTATCACGTTTCCGAGGACGTTCGACGATATTCAACTACACAGAACGAAAAAATAATGTATTCAGTAAATTTAACTTAGTTTTCAGTAAAGTAGGCCATAACTGAAAATAATCAGTTAGTCTAACTAAAAATATTAGATATTATGATAAAAAATGGCAGTCAATTATGACACTTGAATTATAATAAATTTTACTAAATATTTCAATTGTTTCCGTTAAAAATGTCAGTTTTGGCCACAATACAGCTAGAATTATAGTTATTTTAACCAGAACTGAATTTCACAGTTAATTTAACTGCACTAAGAGAAATAAATGACAAAAAATTTACTATTTATTTCCTTAATTTGGAATTATAAGAGAAAAAGAATATTATTTACTGTTTTTAAAAGGAAAAAGTAAGTTTTTTACATCTAAAAATAATACTTTATCATAATATATTACTTTTAAAAATAGTAAATATTCTGATTTTTCTCTTATGATTTAAATTTGACGGTTGCGATACTGGTTTAACTAAACATTTCAGTAGATCTTATTAAGGGCGCGTTCCAGTATTCACTTGAAGTACTGCAAGTATTAAACACATCTTTATCACACTTACATTAATATACATTTCCATCTTTAACTGACGCAGTAATTCCAGTACTTAAAGTAAATTCTGGAACGCAGCCTAAGTAACTTTTTCTCAGTGCATGTCATCGCAAAAAAAGAATTTTACACATCCGTAGTTATGGAATCTTAAAGTGGGATGTTGGCAAAATAGTGGTTGAATTTATTTACAAATTCTTATATATATGATATGATATGATATGATATAATAAGTTATGTTAAAAATATAATTATTTGGTATTGATTTATTACATTTAAAATCTAATTTATCTTTATTCATACAAAATTGTTTTTATTACGGTTTTTATGTAACTGTTACTGGCGAGGTAATAAAAATCAATACTGGCGTGGTACTGGCATTATGCTGGCATGATAGAAACAGGCCAAATTTGTTATTCTGTACCGATTTGTTAGAATATTTTAATGCATAAAACTAATACATATTTAATACTCAAAATTAGTACTGATACTGTATTATCAATCTGTACCATTTTGAATATTGAAATTGATTTCCTAACCAGTATAAAATAAATTATTATTCAAGGCAAAATTAAATACCAAAATTATTCTATATTAATATATTAATTATTTCTGGTTCATGACAATGCAGATCATCCGCTTATCATTCAATATTTTTAAATATAGAATACTGCAACTTCATTATCTTAAAAGAAAATATAAATTATTTCAATATATTTTTTTAAATTAAGTACAATTTAAATTTATGTTTACAGACAATAGAACTCTAGGCTCTGGTGTGAAAATCAAATACATTAACCATTAAGCTAATTGATTATTTCTTGTTAGATATAGTTAACAAAATAATTTCAGAAGTATATTTATATTTCGTTCTGTAATACTGAAACAATAGTGAATTCTAGTATTAATCGATCAACCACAAAAGTTTAATGTATCAGAAGTTTCCAACGTTTATTGTCACACGAAAAAGTAAACACACGTAAATAATGTAATTTTATAATAGAATATAATAGGAAAGGAGGATTTTATTCAGAATTAATTTGCCTAAAATTACTACCAGAAAATCTATTCTGATCTGTTGCAATCTGAATTATTTTTTAATTAATTGATTTTTATTTCTTACATAATTTTTCATGTTTATTTACTTTTAAAAAATCAAACAAAACTCACGTACGAGAATCACAGGTGTCCTAGCATCGTATTTCCTTAAAGCATCATTATCTATCTTTGAGGACAGGCCTCAAAACTATCATCCGTAAAATATTTAACATTGGGTAAATGGGAAACAAGATGACCGCTTGTCTTCAATAGGCTTATTATTTTAAAAAGTCATCCGTATGCGTAAATCATTTTATATATTTAAATTTTACATTATTTCTTAAATATATATATAAATAATAAATAAATTAGTATTAAATGTTGTTATTATTACTGTGAATGTACTACACTGATAGAATTCTGTAACGATAAACGCAGTTAAATTGCTTTCGAAGTTCACATAAAGAAAATTTACCGGATAAAGTTAACATTTTATTTATTTTACTTTTGCATAAAAAAATTGTATATGAACACGCTTGTCTTGCAGACACATGCAATTACTGCTAGTTTGAAACCTAAACAAATCGCCTAAAAAAGTTCTTAAATGAGATTTGGGTAAAAATCCGCGCCTTTTTCATATGTGTATGCAACGATAATGTGTGCGTAACAAAACATACTATACGCAATTACATATTCTCGATGCATACACAGATGACAAAGGCGCAGAATTTTACCGGAATTGTAAGTGATCGCCTCGCGATTCTGGTAGTGTACGAGACTAGCAATATTTGCATAACACATCATTACGATTTTTGAAACTGAAATTGTTTTTGATTTTAGTTATAAATAATCACATGGCTTTTGGTTAATGCGACAATACTATTTTAGTCATTTCATAATTTCCGAAAATTGTATATCTGTTGACTGAAAATGGTTACAAAATTCTTTCTGTGTATTATGAGTGATTAATTAAATATATGTTTACTAATATATGATTACCTAATTAAAATATTTTATCTATTGTTTTCGGTCCAGATAGCCATTTGATGGTTAATACGACTGGCGTACATACGTTTATTCGTATATGTATATAAAATATAACGTTAAACTTATATATATTTAATCATAAAATAATATCTGCTATTTTTATCTTCTATTTTAAATCTAATTATAACTTGTACATTTTGGATTATATTTTATACGACATAAAATCATTCAAACATTTTTTGATGTTGATAGTATTCGAGAAGTACTAAAATTTTTTTTATTTATCGCAGTTAATTGATCGTCTGACAAATAAATTGGTATATTGGTATTACATTTTATCTGCGTACCTAATGAAAAAAAGAAAAAAATAAAAACCAATGTTTTATTTTAATTATTTTTCTCTTATAAACATACTCATTAATTATATAAAGTATATATGATATGATTTACATAATTATATACGCATGTTTTATGCATAAATGATTATCATAATCTTGAAGCATATAATTAAATAAATTAAGGTTGTGCATTGACTGCAATTAAGCCTTGATGCTTACATTTATAAACAAATTGTTCATATATTATACAAAGATAAATAATAACCTATAAATTTATTGTTAAAATCTAGAATAACTGATACTATACGAAATTATAATATTTATTTATCTATCAAACAATATTATAATTTAATTAAATCAGCATCAATATTGCAGTGTATACATAATGTATTTGATATTACTTTTAATAGAACTAAATCATTGAAAAGCACTAATTTCTATTTTGCGTGAAAACAAACCAGTGAACTTCCAAAATCCATGCCGAGTCGCAAAACGTAGTAAAATATTTGTTTTCCATGAACCACCGACATTTAAAATAATAAACGATGTTTAGTCAAACTAAATATAACAAATTGTATCGAATTTGCGTATATTTGTATGCATAGAAACTAATATAATTTAACAGAAGCTATTTGAAACGCGGGCCAAGAGCAATTCGTAACTCAGAGTAGAAACAGGTACGTATATAAAGTAGGTCTGCCGAGTTCGTCAGAACGAAAATGTTACTACAGCTATACAATTCATCCGCAGTAGAGACTATTGCCAGTGTGATGAATGGATGAGTCAGAATGTATGAGAAACTGCGTTGCTATTTGACAAGTAGCATTCGAATAATACCGAATAGTATTTCGTACAGTTGCCATGGCAGTAATCCATGAAATTAATCAATTTTATCCATGTTACACAGCGAAAGGCTGATATCAACCTGTTTGTATCTTGCAATCCAATGTGTTTCAATTAAAAAACATTACGCTTCATATTGCGTAGACTACGTTTTTCAGTTAGAGTGATGCATTTTTGTGGCCATGTATAGAGGGGCAAATATTACACGGATATTTCTTGTTTTATTTTTCCAGATGAATGATTCATTCGAACTTTCAAATAAGAATAAGGCAAGAAACACTGGTAGAATAAAAGATTGAATTAGTCTTTAAAGTGATTACATTTCTAAACCATGAACCTTGCAATTAACTTTTATGTGGGGTTTTTGTTTCAATTTAAAATAAAAATATATCTTCATTCGGGCGATTTCTGTTAACTTAATTAAAAATGGTTATTTTTTAATTTATTTGTAATAAACATTTTAAAATTTACCGTTTTTAAAAGATTAAATATAATAGTTTTCAATAAATTCAATTAAATGATTTCAATGTTTTCGTAAAGAATAATTCTTCCGATGATTATTTTTAGAACAACATTTATTCTAAAGCATAAATAAATTTATTAAAGAAATTTCAGTGATATAAACTCAGTGATATATGTAAGTCGATTGCAAATTTTAATAGATATATACATGTAAAAAGCAATATTTTTTATCCATTGTAAGGTATAAGAAAGTTAAATAATAAATTAATATAGTAAATCTAAATATAATGTCGAAAGAAACTGAAGTAAATTGAACACCTAGAACTAATTAACGCTACTTTTATTTCATGTTTTATTATGATAAAACTCAGTTTTATAAAGTAGTTATTGTAATGAATATTTTTTATTGTTGTGTAAATATTTAAATTTCCACTTCGACGAATATAAAGATTTTTTTTCTGCGATATTATTTGTAAAATGTGGAGATTTATGTATAGCTCGATAGATATATATAGTTGCTATAATTATGAGTTTTATGATAAAACAAAATGACAACATATTTTAGATATATGGTTGTAATTAAAAACTGCATGATATACTTAAAACATAATTAAAAAATACCTTAATATTTAAATGTCCACAGAAAAATAAAGTTGTGAACCTGTAACCTTAAAATTACTTATTCAACAACTTTGTTGTCAACTTATCACAATCTAATCGATTGTTCGTATATTACTACTTTTATTGACTAAGTTAGTCAAAAATTGACTAACTCGGACAAGCTTTTTTTTCTGTGTTTGTTTCTTAAAATATTATCATGAAAAACCAAAGATTCTTTAATTCAAAAAAAAAAAAAAAATTTATTATTACTTATAATTATGAATAAGTGTTAACTCTTATATATTTGTTATTTATTAATGTCATATTTCAAGTTTTTTAAAAAAATACTCTTATAAGGAATTCATCATAACTTAACATTCTTTCAGAAAAGAAACTTAAAATTGTTGTACTATATACTATATGTTCCCAGAGTTCTTATTAATCAAATTCTTTGTGTAGAATCTAAAACTGTAATTTGTGGATATATTGTAGCTATTATTTATACAATAACGTTTATATTATTATTATAAATTTGTTTCAGAATAAAAATTACTAATGAAATATGTGTATATATATTTATCAAAACAATATATTTAAAGTTTATTTATTTAAATATATCTTTGTTTTTTAAATATGCGTGTTTCATAGACAAGTTGATAAAAAGTATTCAGGGCCGGGAATGGGGGAACTAATAGGAATGAACTAGGTTTTAGACCAGTTGTAGCAGTCATTTGTAAGGCGCAATGGAACATCAAATTACTCCATTTGGACTCCTGTGGGGTGAAAGTGTAATTTTTTTGACGTGAAACTTTTTCATTGTTGCTTCTTTTGCTCGCATTCCCTCAATCATAAATCTTGCTACAAATGCATAAAATCTTATAGTACAATATGTTTGTCGCAATTGGCGAAATACTTTGCATAGGTGTTGGTTCTGCCTTATTTTGTTTAATTTACTAAAATAAATAATATAACTCTGTACTTGTTGTGCACATTTTTTATGTCCGTTCCTATATATTCAAAATTATACAGAAAATTACTTTTCAACAGTATTATTGATCAATTTGTTATTAACATAATAATTTTATTATTAATTTCATTCTGAATATATACTTTATCTCTAAACATATGTTATATATAATAATTTTAAATGTGTAATACATGATTTATTCTAATCTATCTAATTTTAAGTAATAAACATTTTTTCCTCAAGTTTTCTCTTTTACTCATTAGAAGATTTGTTTGCATATAATTTAAGTAGAAAAAATTTAAAGATTTTTTTGTTCGTAAACAATTTTTACTAAAATACGATAAACCCTTAAGGAAATATTTGACTTCAAATTTGGTTCACCCCTTCTAAATCCCCGAGGTATAAAAGTACTAGTATTCGAAAGATGTTAGAAAACTACGAAGGTTAATTAAAAATCAGTCAAATATATAAATTATCTGAAGTTTTTTAGTATAATTTTAATATTAAATAAGAATATGAAATAGATACATTAAATAACATAATTAAATTTATATTATACATTTTGCTCTCATGAGTCCATGATTTATTCAATTCAATTGTAATCAATCATTATTCATGTGTCCATTAGAAACATAAAACACTATTAATTATACTTTCTATTATACTATAAAACTTATTTATTAAAATTTATTTTTCATAAATGAAACGTCGTAAGACGAATCGTTAGCGTTTATGAAAAATAAATTGCAATAAATATGTCTTATAGAATATCAAAGAAAGTATTTGTTAATGTTTTCTATTCCTAATGGTCATATGAACAATGATTAATTATAAATGAATTGAAGAATTTTAAATATTTAATAATAATATATTAAATGCAGAATTTATTTATTTAAATTATATCCTCATGTCTATTATTAAAATATTAATATTTCTAAATGTTAATATTAAAATATGAAAAGATTATATAATATATAATATAATACTTTAATTTTTTTGAATGCAAATACAAAACATATCTGAAATAAATTGATTTATATAGGATACTAAAATTCTGTAAATGTACCCAATGATTATAATCTTGGAATGAAATGTTCCGAATCTGTGTATAAAAACTGTTTCAAGCAATTTCATAAACAAGCCAAATGAATAGATTCTAAATCATGAAACTTTGCATCGTAATGAAAAAGTATACAGTTTTATTACTTTGGATTACTTAACAGACAACGAACTCTAATTGCCAGAGTATTTTAAAACACAGTGATACATAGCTTCTAAGTTATTAACAAGTTTTTCAAACTGTATTTTCTACATTTAAATTTTTTGTATCGGAAAGTTTCAGGCACAAAATAATCGAATTATTTACTTCACCAAAGTCTAAAAGCGAAATAAAAAATTATTTATTAAAACTTGCTATGAAAATTATATGTAATACTTATGGACATATTGTATGTCTATATTATTGTATAGATATTATTACGTATTTATTATATTAATTTCATTCGTTTTAATTAAATTTATTCTAATATCACAAAACTTGTCCAATAGAACAGCGCTTCGTATAAAGAATATTCAATTCAAAGAATAGACAATTCTGAATTTTATTAATATATTTAATTAATTATATACGAAAAAAATAGTAAAAAAACAGTCGATGATAAAATATATTTAACAACATATAATATTTGTTCTACTGTTGTTATCTCTAGATTGTAGTAAAACTGCGGGTAATGTTATATTGTAAAGAATTTTATTGAAACGAGTTGTTAAAAGAAAGGATTAAGAGTTTGGAGAAGATGAACGAAGGGACAATCAGACCTTCTTTTATCACTGAAAATGTAAGTTACTTGCAAATTAGATTTCGGAAAACATGAAAAAAGTGTAACAGAAATTTATACAATGTTGTAAGATATTCGCTTCAATTTTGCTGTATAGAATTAAGGTAATAAGATGAAAATGACAAAAATCCATCAACTAATTTGCATTCATAAAATTATTTCAATTTTTGAAATAATGAGATCGTTGACATTTCGTCGAGACCGTTTACTTAATTGCTCCTTACGTTCTAACGATAAGGAAGCTCATTTGGCATTCTCAGGACAAAGTGAGTTCTACGATGAAGAAGTGTAACAAAATACAGTCAAGAATATTACGGTAGTTGATTAAAAACGAAGACATTTCTATCGACGATTATGATCTTTCCGTCGCGATGAATAGAACTGATTCTGAGAACACGACAAATGAATAATAAATATATAGTACGATTTATCACGCATACAATACATAACAATCCCTTCGAGAATATTGATTTTTTTATTGCTGCCATATTTTCTAATGTAAATTCTTTAACAGAGTCAATTGCATTTCAGAAAATGTGTTTGGAATGTACTATATTTTTTTTTAATATTTACCTTTAGCAGTGAT
The DNA here is from genome assembly GCA_022817085.1 of Psilanteris sp. ZL-2020. Lineage (NCBI taxonomy): Eukaryota > Metazoa > Arthropoda > Insecta > Hymenoptera > Scelionidae > Psilanteris > Psilanteris sp. ZL-2020. Next base: position 10,959 of record JABFQC010004219.1, read on the forward strand.
AAATTGATATTATATCTCAGATTTTTACATGATACGACTTTATATTGAATTATGTTGCGAAATACATTGATATATATTTTGGGTCATAAACTAAGAACTATTATTATTATTATTCTATATCGCTAATATATTATTATTAATAATATATAATTATTCATATATAATTAATTATTTACATATTGGATAATCTTAATTTAAATAAATTCGTTATTTATTGCGAATAAATATATATTCGATTATTAAAAGCATTTTGTTTTTGTTTAAGTCATTCTGCTGAAGGCTAATTTTCGTCAGGGGATTAATTGGCGGTGTGCTGTATCATCAAACAGATGACGAGTATTCGAGTTGGACATTGTCTAAACTACCATGTGCTAGTATTAGAATTGTGCAACCGGGTCTCTATGGACTTGGCGAGCACGAAGAAGCCTGTCAGCGTGTTCTGGAATGCCAAACATCTGCAGGCATACGACACAGAGAATCTTTGGCAATGGTCTCAATGACTGGACGAATGTCCTCGGACTGTTGGATGTCAACACAGGAAACTCTTCATTAAGAATACTCGAAGTGTTTCGTTCACTCTAAATTGGAAAGTCTTTTCCAGCCACAACAAAGTTTCAAGTGAAAATGTTATAATTGAAATATACATACAAAGATAATAATTTCACAGTTAATGATATACTACTTTGATAATATTTATTTTAAAACAATATTTTTTTTTATATTATATAATGTTATTTATTTCAGTAATTTTTAAATATTACACAAATTTCAAAACAATACTTTATATTAACATTTTTAACAAAATGATCCTTATTTTTCCTTTAAATTGTTTGAAATTATTAAGAATAAAATTGTTTCTAAGGTCTGTGTTAAATTAAAATATATAAATTAATATAAAGTATAGTAAATAAAAAATGCAGATTTTGTATGGAGATGTACGTACAAAAAACATGAAACATAAAACTTCATAACGTATATGTTATTTCGATAGAATAATAATTAATTTATTTCGAGAAATAATAAATTAATTATAAAAAAAGTTACAAAAATAGATGAGTTATGTGAAGTTTAAATAATTTAAAAACGTATTTAGACAATATTGTATATTATTTTGAAGAAGTTACATTTTTTCAAATCTTTAACAAATCATATGCCTTATTCTTTCCACAAAAATTGTTTGCTATTTTATTTATTATATTCGTTTAAGAATTATATTTTGTTAAAAATAAATTGTCTTTTAAATATATTACAGAAAGAAACCACGACGATGAACTTTATTTATTTTTTATATATACAAGCGTTGCGATAATTAATTGATTAAAACTTTATTTGGAACTTTGATTTATATATAAAACGAATCAACATCTTCATTTATATATTTGCGTTTATTATTGCTAAGTTTATTTTAACGATCTTATTCTAGCATATATCATTCCACAATCGATTACTTGTCAAAGTTATTTTGTTCGTAATGCGATGGAGTTATTCGCCAGTAACAAATTTTATGCCTGCAGCATACACATTTACGTAATGTCACTCAGTTATACCAACCTTATAGTCAATTACTAACTTGTCATTCATGGCATCGTTATTACATATTTTCCAATATAATTCACCTGTATATTTCGCAATTTTTGTGAACTTTCAGGAAATTTGATTATACCATTTGCATCCTAATTTATGGAAAAATCTATGCAATTTTAAGATTCAAGTTAAATTAAAAATGAAAACGTTAGGATTGTAAGATTTATGTGTTTTTCGAAATTCATTAAATAATGTGATATGTGTTTTTATTCTTAAAAACGAACAGTTTATAATTATTTTAATATATGTTACATACTTATAAGTTCATGGTAATAGCCCAAGTAAAAATTTGGCAAGTTTTGTCTAGTTTTGTAAAGGCGCTAAGTAGTCTGAGGTTAGATAAACTAATATAGTGTAAACTTGCAAGTAGTTTTATAGGCGCTAACCAGAGAAACTAAACAC
>JABFQC010004220.1:0-12943 GCA_022817085.1 Psilanteris sp. ZL-2020
GTATCAAATGCTATGCAAAGCCTGTTTTACATAAAGTGATCTAAATCGGATTTAAGGTGGGGCAAACAAAACTGAATAAAGGATAAGGATTATGAAGTAGGATTTCAGAACTAGTTTAAATATGTCGGGAATCTAAAATTTCTTGGGTTAAATGACCTCTTCGGTTTCAATCAATTTCTTTTATTCGTATTCTCAGGCAAATTTTCGAAAGGGTTGAGCAATTATAAAAGGGTTGTAAGACTTTGAGACGAAATTATCTTTTTTTTTTATTTTTAGCTATTGAATGAAATAGGGAATACAATTTTCGAGTTCATTTTTATAGTAAAATATAATATAATTAAAATTTCATTATATGTAGTTCTGTTAATGTCATAGTTAATTTGGGATATACAAATTAGAGTAGTTAGGAATTTTAAATTAAATGTTAAAAGTGCGTGTGAATATATTTTGAAAAATATCAATGCTTTAATTTTTTTATTTAAAAAGAATTATTGTACTTAATGAAAAAAAAAAATTTCTTATAAGAATGGATTTATAAGAGAGTAATATAATAATAAGAATAATGTTTCAAAATTTTTGTCTATTATTTTTTATTTTAAAGTTATTTTGTACAATTTATTGGGAACAAATTATATAAAGAGCTAAAAAGTGTACATGTACACTGTACATAATTCCATACAGACAGTAGTTTTCTTTTTTATAATATTTATGATCATACGACAATAAGATTTTATATATTTGATGTCACCGCGTAGATGTCTACCGATGGGAAAATTGTTTACCGACGTTAAACCAATGAAGGTGTATTATAAAAAATATTAGGGATATTTCAATTTCAAGAAGGTTATTTCGAAAAAGACGGATGCTTGAATGGTTTTACGTGTGCACTTTCTATTCAATTCGATTTGAACATTTTTCAGATAAAAAGTGTGGTTATTTATAGAGTTAAAAGTATTTTTTATTATAAAAGACCGAATTATTCATATATGCGTTTTACATTTTAGTTCATTACAATTAATTTGTTTTAAACACAGCATTTGAATTGAATGAAACGTTTAAGCCGATGTTGTAACTTTCAAACGATCTTGGTGTAAGGGTACGATTGTAAGTTCTACAACCTGAAATAGATTACGAGAAAATGCATATAAATGTTACATTAAAAGATACCGATATGCGAGAAATAAAAAATTATTAGCAAAATAAATTCAGGATTTCATAATCCATTTTATATACGAAATACGTTTCAAGTTCAGGTAAAACTTATAGATTTGAAAGAAAACATGGTGTATTTACAAACATTCGGCATTGTTTATGGTAAATATTTTTTTTAATTTTTTTGTATTGTTTACAAACATTTCACAATGTTTACTGTAAATATCTGCTGTAAATATCTATCTAAATAAGTATATAAATTGTAATGAATACAGGGTATTGTTTACAAATATTCGGCAAGTTCATTGAAAAAATTCATAATTTTTATCTGAACTTTTATTTTGTCCTTGACATGCTTTGTGTTTTATAGTACTTATTGGCCTGACGGTAATTCATAAATGAATTTATTTTTACACGTATCATACTTACCACAACATTCGGAGGAGTCGAGAGAACATATATAACTGCGTTTGCGACGTCTTCTGGCTCAATATATGGTAATATTTCATATATCTCAGAATGTCCAACTGTTTCTGCTAATTCAGTTTTGACTGTTCCTGGACTTAAATTCTGTGGATAGCATTAAAGGACATCAATTACTTACAAGACGTAAGAATTAACATAAAATAATGCAACAAAATAATATAATTCTGCAGATTTTACCATACATATAGTAATATAAACGGTTTTTAGGAATTCGTAATGAAATTCATATTATATTTTTTACATTTCAAATGAAAATAGAATTAATATTACACAAAGTCTGCTTTTTCTCTATATTTTTATTATTGATATTATTTTACTTCAATATTGTGAAATTAATTATAAAAAAATTATAATTATAATTTTTAATTTTTTTTTATTGAAAAGTGGTTTCTAAATTATTTGAATAATAAATTGTGCGATAAAAAGACCGTAGATATTAATTGATATTTATTTATTTACGCAAAATTAAAAAAGAGCATAAAAATATCTCGCTATTACTTTGATGTTCAAATTTTCTTTGTCGATTTCGAACTGAAAAGTTTCGGTCATTGATAATAATGCATGCTTACTCGCATTGTAAAAGCCAGTTATATAACGTGATCCGGTCCAAGGCCACTGTCCAAAAATGCTAGTAAATTTTGAAACACATTGCATAAGTTATGTATATATAATACATAAACAAAAATGCTTTTATAAATGAGAAGTATTACTTTTTTTATAATTACATTTACTACACATACACACATATGGGCGTAATTGTGTAGACCAATAGTATTTATTTTAGTAACATTTTTAATGTTATCATATATCTTTTATATTCGTTACCTGTTCATATTGATAATATGACCAAGTACGTTACGGTCGCTCATCACTTTAACAGCTTCTCTTGTACAAATAGCTACGGCTATATTATTTACAGCAACAATTTGACGGTACGACTCTGTCTTCCCACCTGTTTAAAAAGGTGCCCAGATAAGGATAAAACACTTGATCCAAACTAATGGCCATAAATAAATTATAAACCGAGCGTCAAATTTTGATAGAATCATTATGTTTCTACAACTACACGTTAATAGTCATAATAATAAATAATGAAGTGAACAAAATTATTTTTGTCAATTTTTTAAAGCCAAAGATTGTAAAAAGGTAAAAATAGACAAAAATTATTTTTTATCATGATTTTTAACACCTCTGAATGATTAAAAACTAATTTATAAATAAATTAATATTTATTAATTAATTAATAATTGACTGAAAATGAAAATAATTTCATGGATCGACAATTATTTTCATAAACCATACACTGAAAGAAATAATCCTGCAAATTTTACCATTCTATATTGTAAACATGGGATAAAGGAAAAAAAATGTAAACAAATATGATACATTATCGCTAAAAGTTCAATAAATGTGATAAAAATTACCATACAATCTGATAAAAATAATAATATTTTCAGGTATTTATTTACATTTTTTTCCTTTATCCGATGTTTACAATATTGTTTGCGGTAAAGTTTGCAGGATTATTTTTTTCAGTGTATATGATCCTATCGCTTTTTTTTTCAATGTACATCATTACTTAAAGACCATAAATATGTTTGATATAAAAGTGTTCCGCGCGAATTTCCTTAAATTACATTTGATCAGTTGCTATACGTACGAATAAGGGGTTTGTTTACGATCAGTCCTGGGTTGTTGATCAAAATATCGACTCCATTCAGGTTTTGAGCAATCCATTCAAAGGCTTTCAAAATCTCATCTTCGTTTCTGAGATCGCACTGAATTGGATAGAAGGTTCCGCTACACGCCTGCCATTGTTTTTTCATGTCTTCCATTCTATTTACTCTTCTTGCCAAACCGACCACGTTAACACCTTTTTCGACCAAAAGTTTGGAAATCGTTGCCCCGATGCCACTACTGGCACCGGTCACCACGGCTGTTTTGTTGATCCATTGGTCCATCTTTTTAAACGTGACTTTATTCGACGATGCCAAAAATCGGCTTTACTTGCGGCTTCCTTTTGCTTCGCGGAACGCCGTTATCAACATAAACTGGTTGTTATCAACCGGTTTAGACGTCGCACTAATTCACCGTTACAAAAAGGAAATTTCACGCATTCAAACGTATATTGAATTATAAATAAATATAGTTATACTTTGTTGAATGTGTCAATTAAGAGGTAATGTGTAGATGACACAAGTGTACCCTTTTAAAGGATACTTTTATGCGAAATCCGAATCACAATGGTACTCTTATCTCACAAAACACACATTATCATTATCATTATTATTACAATTATTTCTAAACTATTTTGTTTATTGTATAAAGTAACATTTGTTTTCACCAATATATATATACTATTTAAATAGTCTTAATTCAGTTTTTGATGTATATTTTATTTTATATCACACAAGATATAGTTTTTATGAGTACTTTACTTTTTATTATAATTAATATAAATCATAGAATATGAACATAACAATAATATTGGATAAATTGAGTTGACGAGTTTTTATATTACATATATTACACGAATTTAATACTACAATTAATCAGAATTTTTGTATTCAAATTTGCATTCCGTGATAAAAACTTAATCAGAATCATTTGCTCAATAACTTAATGCAATTAATGGCTTGTAGGAAGGAGAAAAAACTGCGGATTAGAAACGTTGGCACGTTCAAAGCGATGAATGAATGTATTAAAACATTTTATAAAATGTTGATAAACTGATCATTTAGTAATACAGTAGAATAATGAAGTTTGCGTTATCGATAAAGCAAATGAAACAAAGTGCATTCAAATCTTTATTATACGATATATATATATGAAGATGAACATTTTAATTTAATTAGTTTTTAAACAATTTTAAAAATTATCAGGTTTTTTTTTACTTTTCGAAATTTAACATTTATAATATAGAATCAACGTCTTATCTGCGAAGAATATAAAAAAAAGTACATAAGAAATCGTCTGCTGAAAATTAATTTGCTTCAAACTGTGACTTTTAATCCAACAGACAAAACGCACTTCTCTGTCTAACAGTCTTGTTTTTCAATCTGAAGAAATTTATTTATATCAACTGAACTGCATTTTCTATAAATTTAAAAAATGTGTTAAGCAAACTAACGATGACAATTGGCGGCGGAAGAAAAGCGACCCTATATATATATGTCCAATTATTTGTCGTTGTTTAACGAGCGGTAGTAATTGTGCTGAATGAAAGAAGTATGACGTCAAATATGAAAGATGGAATAAAAACGCCGAGCCGGTCGGTTTTGTTGGTGTTTAAATATCTCGGACCACCTGGCAATGGACCTTGTTAAAACATGTCGCAAATTGGTTTAATTAGAGCACTAATTTGCGCTTTAATTACGGAAGATCGCGACTGGAACGCGTAATTGACTCGTTGCTCGCAGCCAAGAATTTTCGAGACAACTAGAAACCGAGCGGGAAACTGGTCAGGCATTTCAACGGGACGTTTTCCCAAGTGTTCGCGCATTTTCTTTCGTTTAACCGCCACTTCTCGGTTTTTTTTCCTATTTTTTTTTTTTTTTTCGCCGGAAAGGAAAAGTTTCAGATGATGTACGCGACATTTTCTCATCGAATTTATCCGTTTTCATTTATTTCTTGCATCGTAGCAACGTTTTGTTTACAAACAAGGAAACGTTGTTTTATCGAAGCAACGTTGTTTGTATACAAGAAAACGTTTCTTTATCAAGGCAATGTTGTTGTAGGAAAAGAATATACTTTATTTGTATACAAACACAAATAAATGTTGGTATACAAAGGATTGGTTTGTATTTTATGGATACATTGTTTTGTTTGTACACAAATAAATGGTTTTGTTATTGTAATAAATGTATATACACTTTTGTATATATATTCGTGTGTGTGGAAATATGCGAGAATCATGTGTGCACAATACGTACAATGTAATTTTATTGTCGATATATTATCGAGATATTGGTTAACGACATGCGATAATTAAATTTTTACCGTATGGCCATTAAAGGCTTCTTTTTCCGAACACGGGTCTCGTCCATGCGATCCCGAGATGAAGCGTTTGATCTCTAAAATGCCAACGTAATCATTAATTATTTTTTGTACGAGTGGTATATAACTAATATTTATTATGTATATGTAATGGCGTTTAGTCAATACGAGTGAATCATTTTGCAACAGTGCGTTTCAAAAAAGAGGATTTTCTCCATGAAATGAAAACAATGTTCAATTAAACGATTGCGTGAAGACTTTGGGGAAACGTGTGTTGCAGTTTTAAGTGTATTGGAAAAGTATATGGAATTTCTTATTAACGATTAATACAAAGTTTAATGATCAGAATTAAGTATTTATTATTCAATTTTTATATTTAATTCTTTTTCTCTTTTTGTACTTTTAATTATTTTTAATTTATTTTTTTTATTTTTTTTGTTGCCGAAAATTATATATAAGTTATTTGACATTTTTTTTAAAATTTAAATATATATATATATATATATATATATATATAGTTACAAGAAATTAAAATAGAGCAGTTATTTAAATGTACATTTTGCATTTGTTTAACGAATTTATATAAACAGTTCTAAACATATGTATAACATTGAGTTATTTTGTGTCCATTCTACAGGCGAATAAAAATATTAACTTAATTGATAATAACGTCTTGAAAACAAACAAAATTGCACAACATTAGTCGTTAATTTATATATACTATAATTTGTATCGTCGTCAAATTCTAATTTATAACAACGTTCATGTGTCAGTTCGATTTAATTGAATAAAATTTCAGATTCACAATAAAAAGTAGTATTCGCACGAAAGGTCTTGTATTTAACAACGATTATTACGATATCGCATAGGAACAAAAATAATATCGCAAAATCATCAACAATTCCTTGTCTTTCACTTTTTTTTTTCTTTACGGTTTATGATATATTGTATTATCATAACTCATTCTATTATTGTTTATTATATTAATCTATACACGAATGATGTGCTAACGCAATATTATATTAATTAATTTCACAACAACCATTCCGTGTTAAAATATATCTTGATTCTATTATACGGAGAACACGTTATGTTACTCTTATCCCAGCTGGCACGGTTTTAACATAATTTATGCAGGTATTATCCCGATGAGGATCAAATTTGTACAATTCCTTAGTTTGAAATCAATGTGGTCTTCTATTTTCTTGATTCAATTTTTTGTTATTTTTTTTTGTATTTAACTTTATTTAATTTTTCTTCTTATAATGCGTTCTTAATTTGTCGTATTTAAATGCACACATATTAATTTTTGAATATGTATTACGGGAATGTAAATTAGATATTTACTTAATTGAATTTGCATTGTAAGATACTATTATTATTATAATGATTTATTTACCAAATAATTTGTCTTTTGATATGCAGGCATTTATATAATCAAATTTGCGATTTTTTTAAAACAATATTATGTATTTCAGCGACTTTACTTATATATTGTTTTTTGTCTAGAATACTACTGATTAAATAACATTTAATATTGTTCGTTTAAATAACTTTTTAATTGCAACAAATTGCCAATCGGTCACAAACGAAAGTAAATGATGAAAAACGATTTTATTATCTTTTATTATTAAATGCAATAATTAATTTTCAGTTAGTAACTGTATTGCAATTATAAAATTAATTTGTAATTGTTTTAATTACGAGCATAACAATGTATACAAATATATTGTCAATTAAAAGGACATTAAATCAGCAACTAATGAGTTTCGTGTTAAACGATATCAACGCGTTGTTTCGTTAATTTATTATTTGTCGAATTTACATTAATCAGATCGGTGCAAAAAATGAACCAAATTTCCTGTTACCCTTCAAAATGTTTATTCTTATCTCGGTGTATTAATAACATTACACCAGTTTCTGTTTTAATTGCAACGTTCCCCAAATATGGCACGCGTTAATCGAATTCACGGAATACCAACGTCCCAAATCCCGCGTTTTCGTCGTAAAAAAAATTTGTTTTTCAAATTTTAAAATTTTTGTCTACAAAAATTTGTATCTTTTTAAACCGGTTTTAAAAGGTTTTTAAGGTTGTAAAAACCTTATTGAATCAAAAGGATAGTTTTAAGGGGATTATTTCGACGACTCGACGTCGGTGCCAACTTCGGACTGACATATTTACATAAGAAAACGGCATAACGCGCGGCATTAATTACGATTACAATTGATTACACAAGCATCGCCGCTATCAACTATTTCCTATCGAATTGTATGATTAAGTCGTTTCGCAAAATTGCGCTACTTGGCAAATTATGCTTCTAATTGTTTCCCTTTCGCGACGAATAATGAGTTGTTTATTTCGCAGATTTTCCTTATACGACGCGCATCGTTAAGAAAAGTGTGTCATCACGGTCGCGCGCGGAAAACGCGCGTCACGCGCAATTGGTGCGTTCGAAATTGGTCGTCCGTCTGGAAAAAAATCCGGTCGTCCAATTTGCCCAATTCTTATTGTTGAAATGGTTCCCAGCACTATAATCGACGGTCTATTATGCAGCATGAAGAATGATTTTTTCCGATGTAAACAATACGCTGTTTACGGTTGACAAAACATTTGACCGCTATTAAAATACAAACGAAGTCAAAACAGCTTTGAAAATGATTAAGTTGTTAAAGTATTAATTAATTTGTATTGTAAATATACTAATTGCATTATTTTCCTACGAGGAAAACTATTTTATTTATTTTTACTATAAGGACTGCATATAATTTCTATTATATAATTTTAAGTGTTTTCATATATATTTTTAACAGATCATATGTTTTATATATAAATTTAAATCCCTGTTTAATAATTAACAGTTTTGGATGTTTGCGTGTATACTATAAATTATTAATTAATACTTTTTAAGTGATACAAAATAATTTCATTCTCATTTATCTATTTGCCAATTCTATTGTTAGGATTAATAGAATATTCTGAAATTTAAGAACCAAAATATCAGAATCATCATGTACTACATAATATATATATATATATGTATAAATGTAAATTTTTAACACAAATGTTGGCCACGTGAATAAGTATTCGGTCGATTTTTAGTTCTTTATTAATTGATTTATCACTGCCTAAAATTTGTTCGTTTTTTATTATTAACAAATATTTATTTTCAATAATATAATATAACCTTACACCGAGAAAATTTTTTTTAACAATTTAGTATATAATATATCAAAAGTGGACGATACATGAAAAAACTAAAAAATTACTACATTATATATTAAAATTTTCTACATAAAGTTGAATATATTATTATGTGAATTGCCAATTCTAATATATTACACAGAGAAACCGTTTTATCAAAAAATACTATATTTACTACTACGCGTAGGATGAGGCTTTTAAAAATGAAAATAATACTTTTATTACTGTATAGATTACTATTATATAATATAGTAAATTTTCGTAGGATGTCTGCAATACTGAAATTAAATATAGTAAAATTTTTATTTTCAAAAATTCCATCTTACGAATAGTAGTAAATATAGTAATTTTTGATAAAACGTTTTCTCCGTGTATATATAGTAATTTTTCTTGTATTTTCACTATCGTCCATTGTAGATATATTGTATCGTAAATTGTTAAACATTTTTTTTCTCAGTGTAGTCAACGCAACATAAAGAAATCATATATGTAAATTTGAATATTGTCAAGACACGAACACAAGAACTATATAAATTTTTATCACACCCGATGAATACACTGAGAAAAATTATATATAAAAATTTACTACTTATAATACGGGCTTGGTCTTTTAAGCAAAAAAACGTGGAATTTACTATGTTTAGCAGTAATATTTTCAGATAAAGCAGTAAATTTCTACGTAAAAAAACTAAATTTTTCTGAAGATGACCAAATTTTATGATTTGTCGCTTAAAAGTCCAAGATCGTATTATAAATAGCAATCTTTCATGTTTGATTTTTGTCAGTGTATTACATTCAAAATTCGTCCACACAAAATAAAATTATTATTTAATTGCATAAATGGCAATCCCATTGACTTATGCAGTTACGGACTTGGACTCGCACGCTGATCAATGTTCGCTATTTTTAGGTTACTGATCACTTATAATATACGTTGAATCGGACGTTTCATCCGACGCGTTAGATTGATGCAAAGATTAACCGATTCGACAAACGACACGCGACTTTTTGACACAATCAATTTTAGGTTAAACGGATTTCAGTCGTTCGCGGCAACGCCGCTCGTCGAACGACCCAACGAAATAACGAAGCCGACGTGACATTTGGCGCGACGTGACGCGCGAGTTGCGCAAGCGCGAGGGAGGCGCGCGCAGATTTGAGAGGATCGAAAGGGTGCTGTCCTTAAACGGCGATATAATATCGCGACGAGATTGACCAACCTACCGATGACGATGAATCACGCGCTCCGGCGCTCATCCTACGTGCGTTACGCGACGATAATGAACGCAAGCGGCCGCGGGTAATTGCAAGTAATTGAGCGTAGAAAGTGACTGGGACCGTCCGCACGGGGGGGAGCGAAAGGGAAAGGAAAGAAAGAGCGCGAAAGAAGCGCTGCCGCGCGGTTCGCTGGGTTTCCCGCTTTTTCGGGTTGATTCGAGTTTCCCGAGGATTGGCGTTGGCAATTTTTCACGCCGTTTTTTTTTGTTTTGAGAGAAGAGTTGTGTTGGTTCATCCAAAGTGTTCGCCATTTAACCAAAGTTTAGTTAAATGTACTAAATATTTTGTAAATCAATCAAATTTTTGGTTAAATCAGCAAAATATTTTCTGCGTGTGGGGTTTTAGTCAGACATCAACAAAAACAAGACTCGAGTTAGGCGAGTTTTGGCTTTTGGTAAAAAAAAATTGATTTAATTTGCTGCTGAGATGAGGCAGATGTTTATTATTATTACGAAGAAAACTACAATGATTTGTAGTTGTTTTTTTAAATTTTAATTAATGGTTCAGCATTGTATAATATTAAAATCGAATGAAACAGATTGTTATAAATGATAAAAAGAAAAAATAGTATTAGGAAAAGGATTGAACCGCGCAACCCAATTCGATTGATCCAAAGAATTTTTTTAGTACATTTTACTATCCAAATTGTTCAACGTCTATATTTCGCCGTAAATGAAGCTGTAGAACAAATCGATTATAACCTTTGCGCGAAGATTTTTTACTCATTGCAATATTTCAGTAATTATAATGAACCATCAGATACAACAGAAAGCAGTTATTTTAATAAATAAACATTTAATATCTTAAAATTGTAACGTTTTTGTCAGGCAATTACGTGTACATGTAAAATCTCGTTAGTAGCAAATTAATTTTACTCTCGATCATCATAATTAAAACGATCGTTAGTCTTATAAGTTTCGATATGTTGTAATAGATAATTTGTAAAAACAAATTGATGGATTAATTGAACGCAGCAATTATTTAATTCAATTGCATTATGAGAAAACAGGCAGAATCATTTTATTTAAAGGTTTTCTGCTTCGAGTGAAGTGCATTATAATTGGTTGTATTTTTATTGTAAGAGTATCAGTGACAGAGAATTGTAATAGAATTTATTGTTTAGAAAATCAACAAATACCTAAAGTTATTTGTAGTGTTTTTGTTTGTTTGTTTGAATCCCAAAATTATTAAAGTCTTTTCAACTAAATAAATTTAATCAAAAGTGTTTTTAAATTATCTGCCATACTTTTACGTTTGTATTGGTTTAGTGTTTGTATTTATATTAAATATTCTCAGGTTTACAATGAAAGTGTTAGTATTTACATTTAACGTTCCCATCCTATCCAAATCATTCACTTTGAATTATAATTTTGCAACCCCATCACTCGGTGCCACGGAATCATCCCAATTTGCGAAAATGCGAATTCACCCAGCCACCCACGGAATTTTGACCGGGGATTAGTGCCCGCGCGCGCGCGCGCGTAAAATACGCAGAATGATTTTTTTTTCGCCCACTGAAATCTGATATTTCGAGCGGTGTGAGAACCGAGGTCCAAATTTGACCGCGGATTGGTCATAAATCAACGCGGGATTTCTAGGCTCCGTGTCGATCTAACGATAATGAAATCGTAATCCGGCGTTAGATCTGCGCGGCCAAAAGCTGAAACCGAATCGCGCGCGCCATAAATCTCGGCGCCGGGGAGCTTTATGAAAAAGTCGCCGACTCGGTCTCGGAAGGCTGCGTGAGCCGGGATCGATTTTGCCGGCGATTCCGCAACGGTTCTGTTGTTCTGCCCTCGTTTACACGTCCCGACGCGAGAATCCGCTTAAAAGAGGAGCGGGATCGAGACAAGAAAACAACACTGAAACCGTTAATCCCTGTTCAGCGAAGGATTGCATTTGGCACGAGGCCTCGTCCTTGTTCGAGGCGTCGTTCGAGCGAGCGGAAACGGCGCCGCTGCGCTTTCCCCGGGGGATCCGCGGACCGAGCGTGGCATCCGCCGTTGCATCCTCGGGTCTTCGCCGGTGTCAAATCTCGGGTCGGGACGGGGGCAGAGGGGGAGGGGGGGGGGGCGCGCGCGCGGCGTAATCAGGATCAGCCGAGCCGCACTCGAAGGAGCAGCCTCGCTGACATCCTGCCCGCGTTGCGACACGCGGTCTTCCTCGACGAACTGGCTCGAGTGCATGGGCACACGCCGGAAACGGCGATTGCGCAATCGCGCCACCATTGTCTTATTGCGGCCGGTCGCAATACGATTTGACGACTTCGCCTTTAAGCGATACACATGCAATCTTCGGACGAGTCATCGCTCCCGAGTTTTTCCTTTGCGCGCACTTTTTTTTCTGTTTGTTGTTCTCTTCTTTTTTTTTCTTTTTTTTTTTTTCGACGCACGACGTAAAAATATTTTGATCGGCGCCGGTCTGGGAGTGCGTAAAAGTAAAAGTAATCGGTCGAGAATGTATCGTGATTGGCGATGTAATTTGTATTTGGTGGAATGAACAAAAAGTACTTTTCAAAGGAAAGGAAAACAGTAATACGATTTGTTGTTGGTGTTTGTTTTGTTTCAATTGTGGGTGTTGTTGTTTTGGTTATCATTGACATTGAACATGCATTTTTATTATTATTATTATTATTACAATATTGCGCCTCAGGGACAATCCCTGTATGGCTGATAAGTCAAATACAAGTATAAGAGACTTCAGGGGAGATCAATACATATCAAGATATAAAAAATATACAAAAATATACAATACATATATAATGATGTAGATAAAGATAAAAAGAAAAGTAAGAATGAAGAAAAATATAGATAAGGAAAAATAAAGAAT
>JABFQC010004221.1:0-12941 GCA_022817085.1 Psilanteris sp. ZL-2020
CATATAAATATATATAGTGATAAATAAGTACTTTTCAATAATAAAAATAAACTATCGTATGATATTAATCAATTTACGACAAACTTTTTTCGTATAATTTAAATTTTAAATTTCAATCGAATCTCTAATATGATTTCGTATTTAAAGCTGATACTTAAACCAAAATAATTGTCACATTATCATTCATTCTAATTCTTTAACATTTTAAGAAATATAACGTGAAGAATAACTTTTTTACTCTAGCATTATAAGCATAGTAAATGTGCATTATACACAAGAAATATTCAAAAATTATTTCTACAAAAAACATTTACCAAACTAGTTAATAATAAGTAGATTACATATATACAACAATATCATGAATATATTATTCCTATAAATAAATATTTAACATCACTGGTTTAAGATAATTTTGGATGAGTTAGTTATAGTTAATAATTTAATAATATTATTTATTAACTTTAGAAAAACTTTTAGAAATTATAGTAACAATTTGTCTTACTTTTGTATAAAATTAGCCCGATTTTATAAACTAAATTGTGGTAAAATGTGTAAGAAAATTTTGTTAAGTTTTTCTCCGTGTAGTTAGACATAAAATCGCAACATTTTTACACGCAACACGATTTTTCCTACAAAGTTTATGACATCGGTCGATTTTGTCGGATAAATTCAGCCACACCTGTAACCACAACATTATCAGAATTCTAATCGATATGGCATTGGTTGTGGCAATGGTCTACATTTATTCAGGTATATCTGCAACAGTATCATGTCAAGATTTAAATTAATAGTTATTGATTATAATTGATAAAATGTGTAGTTGTTTTACGAGTTTTCTAATAAAACCGTAACATCCAACATTTTATCTTCGGCAAATTATATGGTCGGTATAATTCGTATTATGATTAATGACAAGTCATGTGTTCTGAAAAGTCCGACGTGCTTCACACAAATAATATATCAGCCGTGCGTTGTAACAATTGTCGTACTGTTTTCATATTAATCCATTAATTATAAGACAATTACTTTTGTAAGACGGACCGGCGTTCGATTGTAATATTATAATAACCAATTCACATCCCAGAGATTAAAAAATAATTCTTTCCTCAGAATAAGTTCATTCTAATTATCGAATTCGATATATATTTGGTTCCCAACCTAATAATGAATTTATAAGTATTTTCTTAAATGTCGAAATTAAACTTTGAAGAAATATAGGTTTTAGTTATATTCTTTAATCAATAGGATATTATTCAGTTGCTTCTAAATATAATGCATTACAGTTTGTTAATTATTTTATCTTTAAGTCTGCTCGTGATAATAATACAATTATTTTCAGTTGCTTTTTTAATTATAAATAATTATTCAACGGGCCGTTGGTATAATTTTAATTAAATTTAAGTCGACAAAAAAGAGAGCTTCATTGCGATAGTATTCGTTTCTAATCAATCACTAATTACATATTTAAGAAAAAGAATAAATTTAAAATAATGTAACGAACATATAACAAAGGCAAAGTATTATGTAATATGGAACAAAAAAGGAAACAATATTATTACATATAATAATGGAGAATAAGAATATAAAAATTATTATAATAATTATAGTCGCGAAAGTAAAGCCTATAAAAAAACGCGTTGAAAATTTTGAAATGATCCACTATTCATTTTTACGCGTATAATTTTATTAATATTAATACTAGATTTTGTTTTTTCGGTAAATATATTAAAATAAAAACATTCTTTAGACGAATATTTTGATACAAATGTCAATTGGGTGATAAATATGATTTATAAGAATTTATTGCTTTACGAGCGGAAATGCGAAGAATTATATTAGACGTGAAAAACTTATAAAAAGAATGTTGTCAGCAACCTATATAGCTATTTTCGTACGCTGCTGTTAATTGAATTTTAATGTATTTTCTGTAATTAATAATAATTTAGATCTGCTCTTAATTATAAGTATATACTCTATTAGTGTTGGAAACTTTAAGAAAATACTACAATTGTACAAATAATGTTGACATTTGTTTAAAAGAGGAATTAAAAAATGACATTTTGGAATTTATGAAAAATAATTGTTTTACAATGATAACAAAACATATTTAATGACAAATTAATTTTCTATTTTAGAGTCAAAATGGATGTTTTTAAAATTTAGTAAAGTCAACATATAAAAATGTACCATAATTTATAATAATTATCTAACTTAGAAACTCGATAGTTTTAAACTTTGTGTATTTTAAAGTAAAATTATATCGATAATTTTACAACAAATACAAATCAAGTTTGTGCCACAACTCCTTCGATCGGATTACCTAACGTTGCACGGAAAATTCTAGTAATTTTCAGTTAAATTCAGCTCCACTTAAAACAAAATCATTTTATTAACTTCAATTGATAGAACGAATAATGCAACAAATTCATATCACGTACTCGGAAAACAATGTTGACGTGAATTTTGGACTGCAATTTGGACAAAATATAATCAGATGCAGGGTCGAGATAAAATAATTTGGAACTCGGTTCAAGGTGATTAAAATTGTACATGAAGATAAGAGACCAAGAACAGTTAATTACACTTCCGTGTCATTTCAATTTTTTATGCAAAATAGTTTTATTAATTACCAAATTAAAATATCACATACATAGGCGTTAAAATAACAACTGTTAAAATTTGTAAATAAGTTTGATCGAAACTCGAATTTATCCTGTAAAAGTGTAATTGTTGAAACGATTTTATTAATGCAAATGTAAATCCTGATATGGAACAAGATTTGTAGGAAAAAGTTAATGCGATGTAGAAATCAGTTCAACTAATGCAAAAACTCACTTAATCCAATAATTCGTAATAAAGTTAATCATTTAAAGTTGTTAAAGTTTATTTTTTTTATTAGAAGCAACATTTAAAAATAAAGTAGATAAAGTTGAGTCAACTTTATAAAGTTCAAGTAAATTGTGATTCGGATGAAATACGTATATTGATGATCGATATAAATACATACAAACACACATATACTCAACGTGTGCAAACATTTCAACTTTATGTATTAAAGCGTTATTGTGTTTGAATGTAATTTGAACAATAAATGATACGGTATGAAAAATGAAAACAGATTATTAATTACATAATCTTGTTATAAAATAACTCAGGCCGAGTTAAAAACAATTTTAAATGTATATATAGAAATATTTGAAATAACGTTGTTTTTATTCAAACTATACCTACTATCATTAAATTAAGACATTGCTTTTTATATGCCGAATATCCGAGTTTGTTTTGCATTTATTAATTCATTTAAAATTCAAATTCTGTTTTTTCAAGTGCAAATAATAAATCGTTTTCAAGTTACAGACAACGGATTACCTGAGCAGAAGGGCATTTGCGTAGAAACGCGTGAAACGTAAAAATCATGTCGAAATAAATTAAATACGTCGATTTTGTCTCGAAAATGAAAAAAGAAAGAAAAAACAAAAAAAAACGGATCATTGACATATAATCCGCAATAAAGTGCTTATTTTCGAGCAATCATTTTCATCGACTTAAATGAATAATATCACGGAATGGGTGTAATTAATTTATATACCGCATTAATTGGTTGACAAACTTTGTTTAAGGTTATTATTAGTATAGTGGCTATATATATAAGTCACAATTCAACGAAACGTGAAATTAAAATAGATAACGAATGCGTTTTTAAAGGTTAAAATAACAGAAGATAAAAGATTTTGATCATACGACGTCAACCTAATTATTATTATTTTCACTTACAGGTTTTGTAATCAAAACGATCGCGCCATCTATTAAGAAAGAATTTACTAAATAAAAGTCAGTAAGACATTGAAAATGCATAGTTTCCCGGTTTTTTCGCAAACCGCAGTAATTCCGTGCAATTTTAATATGTTTAAGATTTTTTATTTCATTCCTTCAAATGCAAAAAAAAAGTAAAAATCGTGCAATTAGTTTGCACGAAAGGAGCAGGTTTACATTCTTTTTATTTTTTCTGATTTCTACATTCGTGGCCGTTTAATCGAGTATAATTTTAAATAGAGTCGAATTACAGTTCTATTTAGGTTGACTGGGTTCGAATATAAGGACTGTAATCAAACCAGTTTGATTAGAGCATATCAAAAGCCTTGTCTGGAAATTATTATGGACCAGCCAATTGTGATGCTTGTGTCGTATTTACCTACACGCATTGTATTTTATATTAATTACGTATGTGTATATATGTTATAATGAGTCATTCTTCTGCTATGCTATATATATGTAAATATGCATATATCAGGTGCAAAGGTTTAAACTAATAACATGTGTGCAATTATATTATTCCATACACGCCTATATCGTGTAATATTATTTTATATTATATATATAATATAATTTTTCTCCGTGTATCATATCAAAATCCAAACAACACCGCGAAAATTAAAATGCTTGCAACGTAATTAAAGTTGAATTCGTGTCAAAGAAAATATTTATTGATTCAAAATTACGGCTCTTTTTTAATGTTTTTCACAGTTACACTTTTTAAAATAAATTATCCTTTCCCGATGAATTGACCATTTGCACAAGTATGACCGAAATCTGTCATGTAAAATAAGAACTGTTAATAAACTTTCACCATTAAATTTACTTTTTTACTGATTTCAGTTTTCGGTGTGCTTAAAACCTGATGTTTTCCTACAGTAAATAAATCTAATTAATCGTCTAGGAAAACAAGGCAAAAGTGTGACATTTAATATTTGATAAGTAAGGTCAGGTAAGACGTCTGATATTGACCCTAATCAGAGGTCTAATTTGATACCGGTTGTCAGAGTCTGACAATTTACAAACAATAAATTAGACAAACAAATGAAATACTTTTTGTAAACGCAAAATCATTTTTATTTGGTTTCGTATGCTAAATAAATATTTATTTTATAAAAATGTATTGAAAAACTAAATAAATAATAATGTTATATCATATTAAATCTATGTTATATATATTAATGTATATAAAACTTTATATATGTAAGATAACTAAATTTGTTATATTTTTATAAATAATTAACATATAAATATTTAACTATTGAATAATGAATTTTGGCTAAGTTAATTATCAAATAGCACCTATCGTATTGCATTTGTTGTAATTATATACGAAACCAAATAGTGTTATTATTTGAATATTTTAGAATATGACATTACTATTAGCAGTGAACAAATCGAGTTGAACTTTCTGTTGCAACAATTTCGTTACAGTATATCACGGTGACCGTGTATAATTGAAATTAAATCTTCGTCTTCATTCTCAACTTGCAGTATCATTCTAAAGTCTTGTTAGTTGTATACCGTTTTGTACTTAATGCTGTTATATGATTATCTTAACTGCATAGAATAATTATTCAACCAATTCAGAAAAGACGGACTTATGCAGAGAGTTGAAACCACTCCGAGCTTCGACATCATTCTTAACGTGTAATATCGAACGGATTAAATAATATAATTCCCAATTTGAAGCTATATATATATATATATATGTATCAGTATTATACATGGTCGTAAAATTATTATAATAAAAATGTTTGTAAAACTCGTTACCACTCCAATTAATTATGCCAAATTAATTGTCAATTTGTATTTGAAAATATATTAATTTAATGTTTGAATTTACTTTTATATATATATTGAATATAGTTATAAATACACAATTTAACGATTAATTATTTATTTTAACATATTGTTTTAATTCTTATAAAATTGATTGTTAAAAAATTTGTATGAAAAACAAAATTCGACACTCGCAGTATTTGAAACGATTTATAAATTACGTAACATTTGACTTTTTCACCACAAAACGAAGCGTGTGAATTGAGGTAAATTAGTACCATTCCATGGCATTGTCATTACACGTTCAATAGTTACGTTACTAGAAATATCACGAAAGCGTGCCATTGACGAATTTGGAAGAGCTAAAAAAGTAAATGCTGCAAAGGTCGCCATAGCATGGCAAGATAAATGTGATTGTTTCGCTGTACACAATATGCCTTCCAAAGATGAACTTTATGTTTTATTAAATCATATCCGGAGTTATTCATTTGCCTTCCCATTTAATTGCACGTGGTTATTTAATTTTAAATACACTCGATCCGCAAATTATTAAGGCATTGTAATTTAAGTCTAAAGTTATTTCATTGATTGTATCATATATTTTCATAACAATCGATGATTATTGTAATTGCGAATGAATTTTTCTATTAATAAATTATATTCAAATGTATAAATATATTTCTTCAACGTTACAAACGCTTCCAACTCGGTATTTATAATCTTAATCAATTATTTATTATCCGTAATATAATGCTGCACTAATTAATAGTGCAATAATCGAATAGCTCTAAATGCATATTTTATCCAATTTGTGCATCAATTCGATCTTAGCGTTTGTCCGTGAATTCGAATTCAAACGTGTGTTTCTTTGAATGATAAACAAAGCATGATTAAGTGTTCTCGGCTTGTAATCAATTTTTTTCAAACGTGTGCCTTTATTTGTACGTCACGACTGAGTTCGGACTGCGTGGATTGTTCAAAAAATTAATTGTAGTTATTGCGAAAGAACATGACAGCGTAGACGTTCGAGTGATAAGCAATCATCGTAGAATAAATAATTCGATATTCTAGCGATAAATGCATTTGGAATTCTAATAACAATTGTGACTATGACAATAATCATTTTGATTAATTGCGTATGGAATTTAACTAAACACATATTTACATTCAAAATTATTATTTTAATTATTAGTAATAATATTATTAAATATGTTGCATGCGCAACAAATTTGGTTGAAATGTATATTAATTATAACGATTTTAGTGTTAAGAAATATTTGTTTAACTTCGACATTTATGTTTCAGTTTAATAAAAAAATAAATAAATAAGTAGAAGAATTAAATTTTAAAAGAATTTCAAGTACAAACGAATATAACTTTTGCACTTAATCAAACTAAATTTGACTTACACATCGTTATTTTTACATTCAATACCTTAACAAAGCTTTTTTCGTACAACTTAAATTTCAGATTTAATTCAACAAATTTAATTTCGATAGTTTTATTATGAACGATATTATTACAACAATATTTTACACGTAATCGTTGTAAACCTACGAATCCTGTTTAAATATCGGTATTAAAACGCATTTTTTGACTGTATTATCATAATATTAATACTAAATATGTTTATATTAAACTTTTGAAATAATAGTATTACCTACGAGAGGTATTTCTTATTTTCTTGAATATTTGTCTATGTGCATGGTAACGATTAGAAATGTAATTGTAAAATATTATGCAAGACTGTAAAAAAGCTTCTGGAAAAATACCATTAATGAAGTAAGTAAATTGTAACATAATATAAATGAAGTAAAATCATGATTATATCAACTGTTTGCTTCGCATTACCTTTTGTGTTAAAAACTTTTACAACAATGAATTATAATTAAAAAATACAAGGTTTTAAATTTTTTAATCATAAATATATTAATCACTAAAATAGATATTCGAAAAAAATGTATAAAGTAAAAAATTGTGCAAAACATTTTCTGGTAAATGTACTTTCTATTCCCTATTTGGTGCAGCATTTATCTTTGGAGTTTTCTAATCCAAGATATAATACATACATATAGATATTTAAAATATTAATGCAACTGGTTGGTCTTAAAGGAACCGCTTTGAATGATTATGTTGAAACTTGTAAATTAGATAAATTTGATTAAAAACTTAATTAACACATATGTTATTATTAAAAACAAATTATTAATTAGTATTTAAATGGAACTGTTATATTTTGATTTACTATCAGTCGATTGGAAATAGCTCAGTTTTATTTACTAATATTCGCAAATACCATGTTAATTTTTCGGTAACTGGCGTCGGTTTTGTTGATTCGAAATCAATTAACAAGTATGTTATTATAAAAAAACGACTATGGAAAATACATAAATTACGAACGGTGGTTGCTTTTCATTAGTCCCGGCTGAAAGTCGAAGAGTCGCTTCATCATTATCAAACAAATTGGCGATCGGCGAACGCTGCTGAAACGCGCAAATAACGGGTAATGAACGTAAATGGACTCACCAATTTGTGGTACGTCAAAAGGTCTACTCCTTCTTGTCGACCTGAGCATAAATTGCGAAGCCATACTAGACATACTAGGTAATATGGCCGGCACCTGTTCCTGCGTGCGAGCCGCCATCGGATTCTTCTTTCCGGGCGGTTTGTCACGGTCGAAGGTGAGCTGATTGGAGTGCATAAGCCGATTTTGAGATTGGCCTCGTGCGTCCGAAATAATGACATCCGGAGGTCGGACTATCGTGGGCCCGGTGAGGTCCTGCTTCGACTGGGTGGTTTCCGCGTTAGTCAGTCTTCTGTCTAGGACCGGCAGGGGCTTGACCGCCGCGTCCTTCTTCCTCTTCGCGTGGTACTTTTGGCTCACGCCCTGGTTGCCCGAGCCCGAAACCTTCCCGTGGAAGAGCCTCATCAGATCATAAGGATTATGATAACGCGATTCCAGGCCGTTGAGTAACAACTTGTCTAACAATAAAAGTTCCTCCTTAGACGAGTCGTAATTACCGTAACTTGCAGACATGTCGTCATATAAGTTATTGCTTGGTCGATTTTGCTTTGGATAAAAATTAGTTTGCTGGGCGCTGATCGGACGATTGCCTAGAGTGAGTGCGAGGCTGAATCCCACGCAGGTAAAGATCCAAAGTGCCCTATTCGTCATTGTATCTTCGAATTAGGCCGTAGAATTCTCGGCGTGCGAGTTCGCGCGAGGCAGCAGGACGGAGACAGAGATGAGAGACAATTGGCCCGCGACAAACAAGGATAACGCGAAGGAGTCGAGTAGGAATAGAAGGTAAAGACGTGGGATAGAAGGCGAAGAATAAAAAGGACAGATAAGTTGGTCTGACCGAATTGGCCGACTGCCGACTGTTTGTCTTCGGTGCTTTACAGCCCACGGGTCTTGTCCGATGCTCGGTGAAAAAGACGATGCTTAGGCCTCCTGAAATCAGGCCACCTATTATAAACTAGTGATCAATCGTGCCCCGGACATAATTGCGTGCTTGCGATTTGGTGCAGAATTACGGGTGCTTCGCTAAATCGGCGTGGGTGCCGACGGGTGCCGAACGGTTGCGGTGAAAGAGGTGCCACGGTTGACACTCAGGGTGTCGCTGTCGCGGGTCATCGTTGGACCATTCTAAGCTTCACTAAGTCGGCAGATACGCGCACTGGGTACCCCGCGTCCTCATCGTAAAAACGAGCCGCACTCTCGGCTGTTCCGCTACTGTCCGCAACACTCCCTCTTAACTATTTTCGTGTACAAATACTGAAAAATACTATGTGCGTTATACAACTTGGGCGGAATGGATCGTAGGCTTTCGTCGTACAGTGCTGGTTAGCGTTTACGCCATCACAGTCTCTCCCGTGGCTCGTCTTTGGTGCAAGAACGTGGCTGGCGGCCGTGATTGGGTGCAAAGCGAGAGATACTGTGTGCGGTGTGTGCGTTTAGTTTTGCGTGCTGAAAGCTCAATGGCGGTACGTTATAACAAAAATCGACGGAGCTGGTTGTAACAACAACACATACGCGCCCATCGGTCTGCATCGCAGAACCGGTCAATCCATTGACGAGCCTGTCCAATCATGGTCCCGGGACCATGAGCGGTCCGCTCGCGCGCGCTAACAAACAATACAATAACAAACGCGTGTCAATAACAACAGTGACGGTGATAACAGTAACAACAATGACAGTGATAACAACAATAACAACGATATCGCAAACAGTAATGGTGGTAACAAAAATAGAAACGGCGTATTGGGTTCGGCTGCGGGTGACTTCGTTTGACGAGTCGCGGTATATAGAACAGTGTCGTATCAACAGGTGCCTCAAAAGGTTACGTAAAAAATAGTAGTTGCTAGCAAAACGTGGTGCAGTGCGGATTACAAAATGCTGATCCTAAACCGTGATCAGTCCGGATACTTGCTTCTGCTCTCTCGGCTTAATCAACTTGGTCTTCGTCGCCGTTTCTTGCGTCTGCCTGCGCGTCCTGACTTCTTCGTCTTTGTTCGCCGCGACGTCTTTCAATCTTCTCACTCACACTCTTGTGCGGAAGCTACTTTGCTCTGTCTGTCTCTCTCCCGATCTATCTATCGGTCTGTCTTTGTTTCTCTCTCGCTCGGTCTGGTTCCTCGGCTTCCGTTGGTCCGTTACGCTGATCGCTCCTCTTCCTCGACTGTCCCAGTCCGCGCGCACACTGACACTTAAATTCGTCACTCGGTTGCGTTTCCTTGCTTACGTGAACCAGCTCGCACTCAAAGTAGCACTTAATCACTGATCTTGGTTCGTGTTCGGACTATCCAAATTGCGTGCACGCCTACGCCGTTCTCCTCACGCACAACTACGTTTTCGTAAGTATTGTCTTACACGCTGTTATATATAGATATATACACGCAGTCATGCATATATACATATATACAAATGCATCGGATGAGATGAATGCTTGACGAAAAGTACTTGTGTAAGAGTGTGCTCGTGCTTGTTTGCTTGTTCGTCGGTTTGTTTGTTGTTTTGTTTGTACGTGCTGGTGTGCGTATCGTGTTAGTGTGTGTGTACGCGTGAGTGTGTGCTTGTACGTGTGCGAGAGTGTTTACACGGGAGAGAGGGAAGGGAGTGGTTGTTGTTTATCTGGATCCTGTGTGCTCGTGTGTTGGTGTGAGTACCAACGGTATCGCGCGTCCACGGACGACTGATCTGGTCGCGTGTCGTCGTACGACTGAGAAGGGATATACCCGGCGCGCCGCTGGATTTCGGGATCCACCGCCAACTTTTCCACCCACCTATTTTATCGTTCTCCCTCGAGTGGTAAAGCGACATGGACCCCGCGTGATCTATGCGAGGTGTCTCGCGACGCGAAAACGGTCAAGGATGTCCCATGTCGCATTCCCGTCGACGCTCTTTCTCGGCTCTGGCTTTTAACGCGCGGCAATTTTTGCGCCGCCGGATCGCGGCATAGCCGAACAGCGGCGGCTCGCCGCGCCAGGACGACACGCCGCCAGACAAGGACAGCGACAGAGGCCAAAGGTAAAGCCTGAGCGAAGCAGAGACTGTCAAAAGACAAATCAAAGGATGTCCCTTTGGTTGCTCGCAAGTGGGGTAAAAAGTGGGTGGTTAGCAGCACAGAATGAATTGAGTAGAGTGAGCCGGCTGGCGCCCTCACCAGAACTAACTCCCACGCTGCGCGACGCGAGGTGGCATTTGAATTCAGCGCGCATCGTCCCCCTTCTGCCTTCGGCGGAAGGCAAAAAAGCTGTGCCCCACCAGCGCCCACCGACGACGCCAGTAAAACTAGCGTCACCGTCATCCCTCCGACCTCTCCTTCACCCTTCGCGCAGCCACACCCCCACACCATCCACGTCTCTCAGTCGTGGTACTCACGCGCCTTCTCTGTTTCGCGCGCATATATGCGTGTTCGCGCCTTTCGCTTTCCTCGCGACAATCTTGCGCTCGCGGCTACGTCTGACGTAACGTTGACCCAAACCACTGCACGCGTCCGCCCGCTCGTGCTTTTTTGCACGCGCCCCAATCAATCAACCGATCTAATGTCACCGGACCATTTTGAATGAAAAATTACGGATAAGTAAATTTATTTGGTTCATTGCCAAACAAATCGCCTCCACGCGAGCCGTCGATCAAAACCGAATCGATCAATTGTTCGAGCGATTCGGCGACTTTAATTATTTGCCGCGTTTGTTTGTCGGGGGTAACGTTTATGTACTTTAGTACGCACACCAACTACGCGTAAATAAAACATGAAAGATAAGTAGAAAGTGATGGAAAAACTTTTCTTATTTGTTTGCGTGTGTGTGTGTGTATGCACTATAAAGTCATACAAGTTGCAATTGGTCATCTACCACTTGGTCATACAAGAATGTTAGTATTGAGATCACGCCGTTACCCCGCTGACCGTTTTTATGCGATGACATCACAGTGATGTCACGTGAAATCGCGTATGTAACGTTGGTTAACGACCGAGTTAAGTTCTGTGTAAAGGTATTGCTTTATCTACGATCGCTTCTCGTGATACCACGATGAATACCAACATTGTCAGACAAATTTTGAGTTTAAAGCGCGTTTCACGCGTCGATTTCGAATTCGGAAATTCGTACGGATTCGATTTCGTTGTTGTACTTGCAGCAAATATTTTTGATTCGTTTTTGGTGAATTTCATAATGCGTTTCTTGAAATAACCTTTTGTAGCAACCTTTTAAATAACCCACTGTATTAACACTGCATTTATAATGCAAGTGTTCTAATGCACAGAAAATAAAACAAATTTGTTTGTGATTAGTTTTAGCTAAAAATTTGCGATATTTAGTAACCTTTAAGAGTTAAAAAGTAACTAACAAAACAAAGTTATATGTACCAAATTAATCAGTCCTTCGTCTGTTGGAAAACAGTGTCGACTTTCTAAACTTTTTTTAAGTACGCTCTGTGAGCCTTGATCAAGTACTGAATTAGAACTTCTACTTATATCCATTAATGTTTTGCCTTTAAACGTACAAAAGAATATGGACTTTCTAAGAAGTTATATTCATCTGAAAATAAGTTTTATTAGACGCATTCTTTTATCGACTGCAAAAAATTACGTCCATATCAAACTGTATAGAAATTGATAATAAGGGGATTTGAAACGGAAAAAGTGTTGTTTCAAATTCTCGTATCGTTTGCAAAGAGTAAAGTTTAGACTGTAAGTTCACGTATGTGCAAACTAATGTGCAAATTATGCTTTATGAAATACAACTTGCGTTTACGTCTACCAACGACTGTATAATCTAATGTAGGGATAAATTACATAACTATATGATACGAGAGTCTTGTATTTAAAATTAACATATAG
>JABFQC010004222.1:0-12938 GCA_022817085.1 Psilanteris sp. ZL-2020
ACGTTTTCCACAAGTTTTACTAATCTAATTTCTTTAAAGTAATTTTATTAACCGTCTAGATAGTTTTTGTCGAATTAAACTTTTGAAATTTACAGTAGGTAAATCTGGATAGTAACTTGTTAGTATTATATAAATATATCTAGACTAGACAGTCTTATCAAAAACTGGCAAGTTCTTAGAGAAAACTAGCCACCGACTTGTGAAATGTTACTAGGGTAAGTTAAAGACTTAATGAAAACCTGTTTAAAATCATTTGAAAACCATTACTTTGTATAAACTATTGATCGAACTCTATTAAGGGTTTGCAACAAGATGGAGGAAACTTTAGCATCTATTAAATAATGTGTAAAGGTTGGAGCTATCAAAAGCTTTATAAAAAGTTCCAAAATGTAGTTTTGAATCTTTTATTCCTAATGCTAGTTCACAATGATGTAAACACTATTGATGATCTAATAATAAAAATGTATATATGCATTTATATACTACGGAAATCATTTTGTAACAGACACAATGTAAATTGTAATTTGTAAGTTCTTATTTTAACTAGTCATTACTTGCACTTATTTATTATCTCAACCAATCTCCATACAAGATATTGTACAACTTTCTCAGCGCAACTGTTAATTTTCGGAACAATAAAATTCTATTTTTATTAACGTAAGGGAGTTTTCGTAATAAATTAACCTTTTAATAGAAAAAGGTAAAAAAGACTATACACTAAGAAAAATATATGGTTACGTCAACCTAAGTACAATAGTCGTTTTTCGTGAAAACTAAAAAAAGAAGTGAATTTAACTACTATAAAGTAATACGATTCAAAATATTTAGTATTTATTACCAAAATACAACTAGTTAAGTTTATTTGGTTAAATTGACTATGCCTCCTTTTTCTCACACAGAAAAAAGTAGGGTTGTCGGAAACAGTGAATCTATCAACGGTAAATATAATAGTCAAAATATATCAAAAATGTTGTCAACCTTTAACCTTATATTGACTTATTCAACAACTTTATTGTCAGCGTATGACAATCAGATCGATTGTTCGTATATTAATACTTTTTGCGACTGAGTTAGTCAAAAATTGACTAAATGTGACAAACTTTTTTTTCTGTGCAGTGTAGACACATATAATTTAGGTACCTTTACATATTGAAAATACGAAAACAATATTGAAAAACGTAATACAAACTCTTAATTAACATTGCAATAAATATAACAGTTCATTTGACATCTGACATTGTTAAAATATCACAATAACAACTTAATATCAACAAAATCAATTCGCAACGCGGCTTAATTGTTTACATCGTAACGCGGACACAATAATATTGTAAATATTTGCACACACACAAAGTGCAATCGACTTCATTCATCGAGATAATTTTATTCAACTTGCTCAGCCAATCGCAACCATCGAAATATGACAGTAACAAGCGATTGATCCCGCGGAAAAAAGAACCCGCGCTAAATCCACGTCGAATAACTACTTCGCTCGACTTAAAATACACTCATTCAAATCGCGCCTTTATTCAAGTGCAACGCACGCAGAGCATTTCCTGCAACCGCACAGACGTTAACTGAAATCAAAAACACATGTCCCAACGCGTAAAACACGACAAATGTATGAACACCGCGCAACGCAAACACGCGCAGAGAAAAGCCACATTTACGCGCGTTGCGAATTCAAGTACGCGCGCGCGCGTGGGCGTTTGATTTTTGTACCCACATTCGCTCGCAACGCCTGACGCCGATTCGAAATGCCCACGATTTGTTTTCATTTTCGAAAATCGACGCCGATCAGAAAACTGTCGCTTTCGAAACGCGAAAAACAGACGCGTTGTGTGAACAAGAGAAAACGCATCAATCAATGCAAACGGCGTTACGCCAAAAGAACGAAAAAGTGAGATCGTTTAGTTACGCGAGCTAAACACTGCATGTTTATCTTGGAACGAGGCGTAAGGTCCGACCGAGATCTATTGTTCGATCTTTCTTGGCATATTTATATATACACACATATATATATATATATATAAATATAATACATACACGCGCCGCGAGCTTACACACGCGAATCGCAGAGAACGCATGAAACATCGGGATTGCGTTCGATTGATAAATTACGAGCAGACATCTTTATTAATAGTTCGTACACAAAACGGCTCATCGCCGGCTTTGTTTACGTTGTTCCCGGTAAGTGTAGCAAAATGACGCAAAGCGTTACATCATTCTCGCCGATTTGTCGCCGTCTTGACGTGCGCGCCGAATTTTGGCGCTCGGGTAAGAATCGCGCGCCGAAAACTGAGACGCGCGATCTCGCCGAACGAAGTTTCGGGACGAGCAGAAACACGAAAGAAGGAACGAACGAACGAACGACGAGGCGAAGCCGCGAACAAGCCGAGACCAACACACGCGCAAGAAGCGAGCACGCCGGGCTCGGTTGCGCGTGCGCCGCAGTAGAGGATTCCTTTCACCTCCCTAGATTTATCCGGCGAATAACATCGAGTCGAATGCCTTGGATGAAACCAACAAAACCGAGCCACGAGTGGCACGAGCTGCTGTCGCTGAGTTTCTCTGTGAAGTGCGCTGCGGGTCAGCTCGGTCAACGGCCCCCGCGTCACGTTGCTGCACCGCCGCCACCCTTCGCAAGGCCCTTCGCTTTCTTTTTGCCCGCCCCCCCCCTCGACCCGCGCATTTCGCTCCCCCCGGCGCATCCCCTTTTCCGTTTGCTCGCGTCTCCGTTTCGTCCGACTTAGATCTCGCTCGACAAAACCGTGTTCCATTTTGCCGATCTTGTTTCGAAAATGTACTCAAATCGGCGTTGCCGAACGCGATCGAGTTATTCCGCGCGTCGTGGACAATTTGCACTCATCCTACGAATCTTGAACGACGATTGCGCGGAGACTAGTAATGGTCCGTTTTGGACGGAAGGCTAGGGAACCGATTTTTTGGTCGACGAAAAGGTCAAGGGAACTCATGGTGGCGCGCGGAACTCGCTACTGGCGTGTTTGGGAAATTCGAAAGAAGTCGCGCTCTACTCGGTTTCGATAAATACCGCAATGTCTTCATAAAGCTCGGAACTCTCGCGGCCTGCTTTCTGGCGGGTTTACGATCAGTGTCATCATTTGATTTGAATGTGGCACTGAATCGAGTTGTCAACCGAGAACAACTGAAATCAGCGATACGACTTCACTAGTACGCCGCGCGGTTTTGCGAAACAAAAGTGAACTCAAAATATATAAACATTTA
Source organism: Psilanteris sp. ZL-2020 (assembly GCA_022817085.1). Classification (NCBI taxonomy): domain Eukaryota; kingdom Metazoa; phylum Arthropoda; class Insecta; order Hymenoptera; family Scelionidae; genus Psilanteris; species Psilanteris sp. ZL-2020. The sequence goes on from JABFQC010004222.1 coordinate 3,247, forward strand.
AATTTCAATGTAACTCCGATTACTACGCTGAAGTTTGGCATTTGTGTCAAATTCATCACTCGAGCTTCGAATTGCGCGTAAAGCCGCGTTTGCGCATTAAAGACCGTTATCCTTAAACGTGGCGCCGATTGCGCCGCGCGATGAGCGTTAAGATTGCTGACGATTACATTTGTTCCTCTGACCAATTGCGTTCCACGACTAATCACCCTTTGTTTTTTTCTCTGCTGCGCGCCACATAAAATAAATGGCGTGTGTAATGGGCAACGCGAGCTAAACAATCAACAATATTTTGATTTCAAATCCATTTAGAAAAGTGGCGTCGAACAATGGCAACGATCAAGTCATAACTCATGGTCAAATTAGCGTATCATATTCATAGATAAGTATATATATATATATATACATATAAGTGTATTATATATTTACATGTATATATATATATATGATCTCAAACGACAGCAACTGTATTATACATCCATTACGCAATCGCAGTAATGCGCAATTTGACGAAACCTTATAATACATACGCGCGTACGCATGCACGAGCGTCGCACGAATTTGCACCCAGCTTTTACAATTCCTTGAAACGACGATGATTGAATAAGCGGCTTGAACTGGAGCGGCGCGAAACTTTGCTTTCCAAAAGATATCGACTCGGCACTTGGCGCACGAATGGCGACACTTTTTGCCCCGCGGCGTTTTCCACGTAAAACGTGTTGCTTAATCGCAAACGAGATCGAGTCGACGAAATCAAAGCCATTGCGCGGCCGCATCGTCGGCCCGCGAAGGAAGTCGCGTCGCGACGTCCGGAGGCCGACGTTCGCGGCGCAATTACCGCGCGGCGATTGCACGCCGATGACGATGAGTATTCGCCCGCGCGACGCATCCAAACGGATTCGCCACGTGGGCGCGAGTCGCTGGTTTTGTTTTGTTGGCAATTGGCGAAACGTTTTGCTTTGTACTCGCGCGGTGCGAATCGTTGAAAACTGGTACTTCGCGTTGCAAGTTGCTGTAACAGCATGGGGGATCATTCGGTGGGTGAGTATATTGTTTAGTGAGCTAGGATACGGCACGATTTGGTGCATGGTTTATTAACTGTATGGAAAAAGTCTTTTAAATGGATGCATATTTACCGCGTTAATGCAAATTTATTTTCATTTATTTCGTTTAAAATACTTCAATTAACTTTCCAGATTGATTGATTACATATAATTATCATTTAACTTACAAAAAAAAAATTGTTATTGTACATTGAGAAAAGTAAATTGTACAATATGAATAGTAAAATATCGTGGATGCTGATTGGTTAAGAAAATTACTATATTAATTAGTCCAGCTTCATATAGCTTATATATCAATATCATTTAGCTTCCCTAGTAGAAATTTGTCGAGTATCTCGTGAGTTACTAGAGAATTTGTATATAAAATTTCTACACTGAGAGAAATTTCTTTTAAAAATTACTGTACCAAAACAGTATTCTGATGCGATGTTAGTCAACACATAAAAATGACCCCGAAATTTCGTAAACATTGTTTCTACTTCCCTATATTTTTACTGCGTTTTAACGGTAACTATTCTTTTTGTTGACAAACATCGCATCGACTTGTGTAATATTAATAAAAGCACAGAATCCATAAGAAAACTGCATTGGGAAAGATTTCGAATTATTACGTATAACTGTGATTAATATACAGTCAGGCAGTTTATTAGGATTAACAAATCCGATAGAGTCATTCACTTTAACCGTTATTTACACATTAAATAAGAACGTTGAATGTTATGTACTTCATTCAAAACGGGGACCTGGTAAATCAAGTTGAATAATAATAAACAGGAAAAAAATATAATATTTCGGATGACGCGTAATGAACTGGTTTAAATTTGTATTCGAAGCCATGAGTAAAAGAAACATATATTCTTTGATAGGAAAATAAAGGAAAGCGGTAGAAAATGTAGCGAACACGACTGATCTTGTTAAATGTAACTATTCAATTGGACGCGCTAATCAACTAGTCAATGCTACATAAATCTTATTCAAATTAAGGTATAAGTAGAACATAATTAACGATTCAGAACCGTGAAAGAAACGTAAAAGAAACAATCGAAGAGAAAAGAAAACGAAAGAATAAAAAAAAAAGTATGTAAATGGTAACGTCAAAATGACAATTCCAGTGAAATAGTTTTTAATAAAAATGTATGTTTAATAAATATGTAGAACAGAATTATGGATCAATTTAAAAATAAAACACTGTCATACTTATATACTATAATGAATATATTAAAACTTATATATTAATTATTATATAAAAAAAATGTTTACAAAATATTATGAATTTTAGTTTCTTTCTCTAAATCTAACGCACAATTATTAAAAGACATCAATAAATACATATGTATAAATACAATAATTTGAAATAATTTTAATTATCCTATACTTTTAGTATTTACATAGAATAATATCTTTTTCACCGTACAGCAAATTATAAATAAACAAATATACAATCTATTTGTATTTTTGAAGTGGCAATCGATATCTCGAACAAACAAAATTTGTATAGACACTGATAATAATGATGCACCGATACAACGAATCCGTACATATTAGACATACGTATGTACACATCGATAGTGGATAAAATATCATCCAGTATCAACGATCATGATCCTCGACAGGTAATTCGATAACGCGCGTTTCGATAGTAATCTTAATCGTTCCATAAAACGTCGCCCGGATTATCATAAGTACACACATTATCTGTCGACTAATTACAAGTTTTATGCAAATAAATTAAATTTAAGATCAAACCGACTGCTTATTAAACTCGCATCGAACGGCGGCCCCCGTATACGCGTCCGATTTGAACGGCGTTCGTTGGAATGCGAGTAAAAGTGCTCCCGTAATGTTTACCAAAAAATTTAGAAATCGGCCTACATAAATGAATTTCAAATCCCGAAATGTACGGTGGACGCGTGGGTGCTGCGCATTAGTAATTTTTAAGTTCAATCGAACGCAACGACAAAAAAAAAGAAAAAAAAGAAAGAAAAAAAAAAAAAAATTTATTAAAAAAAACAAGACAGGACCCGTTCGCGTTTAAAATTGCATTTCCAACCACGCATTCGCCGGTTTCATTCACGCGCTTACTTTCGTTTATACTTCGCCGATAATCGACCGAATAATGCCGCGTGCAATTAAATTACGCAGCGACTGCGAGTTCGCCACAGAATTGCAAACGAGACAATTCAGCGATGTCGTCAGCCGACCGCAGCATCCGCGACATTAAGACACAGCGTCGTTACATGGACGTGGCTGTTGACGTCGCGAAAACAGTTGTTTGCACTCAAAAGCGCATTTCCAATTGTTTACGAAACGCAACATCCGCGTATATAAACAACCCGCGGTGTCTTTTTTTCTATCCCTCTTTTCGCACCCGCGGAAAGTTGCGTTCAGTCTTTGTCGCCGAAAAAGCAGAGCCGTCGTCGTAATTGAAGCGCGTTGAAAAGTAGAAACAACGCGAGATGACAAACAGAAACGAGCACAAGCGCTCGCGCGCGCGTACTCGTACGCGTGCGTGTGGTCATAAGCGGCGCTCCGGAATGCCTCGGGAGATGCGACACCGAATATTCGTACACCGGCAACGCGCTGGACGACGCTGCGGAGAGAAAGCGAGAAAAGCAACGGGATTTGCAGCCTACTCGCGTATCCATTCACGCTGAGCCTTCGACGGCGACTGGAAGACCGAGCGGCCGATTTGTGTTCCGCATATCCTTTTAGGGTATCCTCGGCAGCATCTCCGCCACAAAGGCGGCGGCCGCGCGTGATTCACGTCCCGTAGCAATCAACCGGCAAGGTCGGGGGAGGGGAATTGACTTTCGCGTGCGCGAAACGCACGACGAGTTGTCAACGATGGGGAGGAATCGCCGGTTAAGCCAAGAACTGCGACCGGAAGCCGCGCAAGAAAGTGACGGCATTCTTCACTCGGACCTTTCGGCGCTCTGGTTCGTCCCGCGGAACACGAATAACTATTAAACGGTGCATGTGACTGTTGGCATTTTGGCTCGGTGCTTCGATGGCGGTCGCGAGTCGGTCCTTTAGACGCAAGTATGCTTGGCACACTTGCGCCTAATGCCTGAAAACTGTGCTTGAACCTGCGATGACGGTTTCATTAACAGGCGACGCGACCGAAAAGGGGATCGGTTCGATGGCGAGTTGGTTTGAGTTAACGAAAGAGATTTTTTGTGGGCAAATAAATACCGAAGGGGACAACGTTTTGTAAAGGGAAAGGGGATTTGATACAAAAAGGTGAATGGAGCGTCATGAGTAGTACGGGAAATATTATTTGTAATAGTGAATTTTTGTTATTGTTTTGTTAATATAATTCGTGTTTTTAATCATTTTAAAACCAAATTTAGATGGCTATTATGGAAGCTCGAAAAACTGGCATAATAAAATGTATAAGATGTGAGATACTTATTTGTATATTTACACGTATTAATTGCATCGTTGATAAAATTTAGTAATTTTTGTATTAATTTTTTTAGTTCTCTACAAATTTTTCTTTTGTTTCTCGTAAACAACACTCTTGTTTTGTCAGCGTTTCTAGTGTAGTAAAATTGTTATATTGTTCTCGAATGATAAAGTACCATTTGCAAATGGAATTCTCTTTTGCTTTGATAAAGAAAGAATGACAGGTCTTTACTCAAATCCTATAATATATTTGCTTTCCACTTATTTGCAACACAAACTTTGCATTAGTAAAAATATTACCGAAGATCTTGGCTCATCGGGGCGCCACCGCGCCCTTTGATATAGACTGATTATTTAGCTTAATTATAAAGTCACAAAAATGAATTTGTTATTTTAAAAAATAATAACTATATTGATAATTTAGTAAATAAAATAAAATAAAGTTGTTAAAATCCCCTATTAAAATATATGTAGTAAATGTTGTATTTTTCGTGTAAACAGATAAATTTTGTAATAAAATACGAGCTGCGGGATAAATAATAAATGCCTCTAAGAATATATATATTATATATATATGTGTACGTTTATCTAATAAGCACTAAGTAGCGACTGATATTATAATTAGAATTTGGGACAAGTTAAATATGGACATATTTATTATATCGTACAGTTACTGTACGTTTGTTATACAATGTGAATGTACTCGTTTAATAATAGTAAATCCAAACATTTATCTCAGATACGTTATATATATCTATATATATATATAAATAACATTCATAAACTCAAATTAATATATATATAATAACGAAAATAACATTTATATATATACACAGACACACATTCGAATCGATTTATAATCAAGATAATATTTTCAGAAAGTAATTTGTCGTTATATCAAACATAATTTCTGTTACTAAGGACATATATATGCGAAAAAAGCGCACACTTATCGAGGATAAAAGTCGAAAGTTTTGCTATGACATTAGCGCATGCCATCAAACTTCATAATCACAATGTACAATTCATATAATTGGATAAGCAACTTGATTCTCTTTTGATAAAATAAAGCACATCGGAAGAAACACGGCATTGCGTAACGCTGCATTCAATATGCTAATAATGCAACAAACTCATACGTAAAAATTTATTCAGTCGACACTTTTTGGTAACAAATACAAATGTGCAGGCTTTTCGATTGATTAAAGGAATTTCATAACAAACCGAAACGTTCGTGGTGTATTTCGAAGTTGAAATCAATTGTTATTAATAACAGAATTACCGTATTTTTTATTATATACAATAAGGAGATTTAAATAATAAATCCACGGCATATAAATCATTATTCTAAAAACAAACAGCGTACAGAACGTTACATTATAGTTTACGTAAATGGAAACATCGGTTACGTCGCGTTCAATAAAAATACTCGTTTATATTTATAAATTTTATTCTCGAGTTTACAAATAAAAATGATTGTAATTCCCTTTATTGTCCAAACACAATCCTCAATGTCATTTTGCGTTTCGGCATTTGTTTTTATTATCAACGCGACCTTTCGCGCGCAATGACATTATGTTTTTGCGTGTAAATAATTCAGAACTCGCCGAATGTGGCGCACCACAAAAATGAATCGCGCATTTTGAAACACACGAGAAAGAAACTTAAAGCCATCATTATACCATGGGTCTCGAAATACGCGCCACGAATACATAAAGTGTTATTTTGAAGCGCCGTAAATAACACAGAAACGCATTTTTCCCTATCATAAACAATGGCGGTGTTTCGGCGGACGGCGGTTCAAGGCCCGATAATTGTCCGAGCGCTTCCAAACGAGATCGGGACGCGCGTGCGCGCGAAGCTCTGAATCCGCCGAGCGATTTTTCGAGCGCGCGGGATCGGTTGACCCGAGTGTGGCGACGACGCCCGGCGCGCCAAAAAAGCGCATCGAAAGTCGCCCGAGCGGCTCATTAGAGTCGAGAAGTCGGCCGGCGATCGGGCGCGTCCGCCCGCGCCCGCATAAACAAGCCCCGTGCTCGGCGAGCGAGCGCGCGATCCCGATAATGCACGAGCCGATTAGAAAATGAATCTGCTTTGAAATCGGAACTGAAAGCAGTGGTCCTGGCGGCGCGAGCATGCGTTCGTGCCAACAAGGAATGCGGTCGCGTTGCCCGCTCGTTCGGCTCGGTATTGGTACAGCGGCCAGCAACCGAGAGCACAAGGACGGTCGACGGAGTAAGAGAATGGTCTTCTCGGCGCTCGTGCGCATGCGCCCGAGACCACGCACGCCAATTACTTATTCCCGCAGATGCTCCCGTGCTTTTCAACGAGATACCGAGTCATCGACTCGGTGCATCATTCGTCTCACTTTTTTATCCCGGCGACCTTCCCCCACCCCCGCCGCGCCCTCCGCCGGCCATCGTCGATCCGTTTTTCAGCGGATTGGCGCCAACCGACCGCGCGCTTTTCCGCGAGTCGTAAAATTTGGCTGTTTCGGCATCCAAATTATTCGATACTTTTACTCAGGCGAGAAAATGCACAGTCGCGCAAACAAAGTAAGCATTTTCTGCGAGCGAAGAAAAAATTATGTAAATCGCAAAAACGTTCTTACGTATTGCCTCGCATAATAATAATGTATGCAACTGTTTTTTCACGCGCACGTTCTGTCTCTCTCGCGCCCGCGAACGGAGACATTTAATGAAGAGATCCATCAGGCATAAATAATAACACATATAATAGGCGGGAAGGCGATTTCGTGACAGCATTCTTGCGCTCGGCGACAAGAACGAAGGAATCGGCGTTACCGCGATTGGAAAAGGAAGCAAGAAAACGGCCGAGAAAAATGTGCCAGTTGTGTATGCTAATGGCCGCGCGCAACAAGTCGCGCGTACCGCGTGCCCGGCGAGTTTCCACGCGGTGTTTCGCAATTTTTCGTACCTCCTTCTGTCCACCGTATAAGGACATTTACGCCAACGTAATGACAATCGGCTTGTAAAATTGGTTAGTGGCTGACAATAGCCGTTTGTTTGCGTTAAAATCGACACAAACCAAGTTGCGTTTAATTCGGACGGAATCGAACAAATAACTGAAATTGTTTGTCGGGAAAACAAAACTATAAAAATCCAGAAAAATTACGTTTATCAAAGTCAAAAAGCAACATCAACAAATATCAGTCCGGGTTGGTTTGATCCGATGAAGGAAACGGCAGTTATCAAGGTCAAACAGTCATAACAACAAAGCCGAGAATTTGGCTTTGACCGCGAGTGACTTAACGCGTCCATAACAACGGCACATTTGCGCCAGAAATGCCAACATCTCGCGGGATTAATTTGTACTTAAGCGCACGACTCCGTGCACCGCGATGTAACATTTTCCCAGCATTTTGCAACGGCACTAATGATATTATATTACAGCGCAACTCGGTAATCATGATTACAGTGGAGCCGCGCCAATGGCACTTGTGCCGTTAGAGGATGCTGCGCGCTCGAATGCCACGATTTGTCTCGGTTTCCGTGGCTGCGTTTCGGACGAGCCGATGGCACCGGCCGATTCGAATCGATTAACCGCGACGCAATCGGTGGGCCATCGGCGCTTTTTCGGGTTATTATCGCGGGGCTTGAAAACGTCGCACTTGCGCGAATAAAAGAAACGCATTTTACGCGTGCGTGCTCATACGCAAACGGCCCACGTACTGGCCGCTGTCGCAAAAAGAAACCGAAGAAAAATAAGCGAACGCGCAAGCTTTCTCCTCACTTTCCAGACTAAAATGCATTCTCGGCAGGCTACGTCGGTCGGATTTCAATTTCGCCGTTGCGAGTTACCGAATTGTTCTCCGGGAGATTATTTGATTAGCCCGCGTTTTGTTATTTTTTTAAATTTCAAAATGTCGTAATATTGAGGAAACACTTGAACGGAATATGTTTATCGATATGTTTATCCTACGGCGGTTTATTATAATAATATATCTCTCTCTCTATATATATATATATTCTGGTTTGGATTAATACATATGCAATTTCTCTTTAAATTTCGTATCTACGATATTTAAATAATTTGCTCGCGAATGTTTCGTGATACTAAGCAGATAAGTCGATCTTGAAATTGTCGGTTTTCTTTTTTCATTACAATTCGAAATCCGTTCCATCAGCCAGTTCTTTCTCAATTACAAGCGTATGTTTTCGTTATATGCCATGTATTGAATTATTGTCGGACGGGGAATGCCATATTTTGCTATATTTATAATTACTTTTGTTTTTAATTAAATACAGAAAAGAAATAATTTCGATGCTGCGTTAATAACGGCATAGTACAGTCGTATCCAAAAGTTCAGAAACGATCAGAAGCCGCGTTTAGCGACACGACTTCGAATCAAATTCTTCCACAGATGTTGACTGTTTTTTGTATTTGCTTTGTAAATACAGAAGCGGGCACGAGGTTTCACGATACCGACGAAATTAACGCTCGCGCGTATAACAATGACGCGACTACGACGACGAAATAACTCTTCGGATAAATTTTTTGGCGCGGAAATCAGTACGACCGTAGCGCAAACTGCTCGACTGATACGCGCGCGCGAACCGTTCGGTGAAAAACTTGTTAAACGGCTTGTAAATGTTTACAGAATTGTCACGGAGAAAATAACTTTCAATCAATTAAATGCATCGCCGGTCACATTTCAATCATCAATTAAAACGTCCGCTTTTAGTTTATTTTTATCCGCCACATATATTAATACTTTCGATTCTTAACGAGACGCGTTTTAAACGCGGGAGAAAATCTAATTTTGTTGTGGATTTTGTTTCGTCGGAAATGATGTCGGGTTATTTAATTGCGTCCACCCGTGACTCCGAATAAAACGTAAACGAAAAAGAAAGAGAGAATAAAAAAATATATCGTTGATCGCGATGGCTGTTGATATCGGTTTCCCCTCACGAATCGATGTGACTCATTCTGCATTCTCCTCAATTAATACAACGCTCATTCGTATTATTATTCCACTCATTACTTATCCGTTCGAGCAAATACACTTTTGTCAAATTCTCAGTTCCACGCCAATTTCCTACACATAAAGCCTATTCGAAAAATGTATTCGATACAACAAAGGCTGAGTTCTTTAATTTACTGAAAGTACTGAAAATACTGCATTAATAAAGACGAGAATATATTATACGACAAGTTCGATAAAGATGCATAAACATCTACAGTACTTGCAGTAAATTAAAGAAC
>JABFQC010004223.1:0-12938 GCA_022817085.1 Psilanteris sp. ZL-2020
GACATTAAAACAAAATCCTAAAAATTACTGTTTATAATAGCATTATACTAAAAAATAGAAGGAAAATTTGGTATGAAAAACTGTATTTTTACAAGGAAAAACAGTAATTTTTAGGTTTTTACTTTAACGTCTCCAAATTAGTGTTATATACAGCAATTTTCTACGTTTAATTTTTCTGAGTGTACGTGCTAAGGAGATAACTTTATGAATAAATACATCTGATTTTAATGATAAATGATTTATATTAGCTTTTTCTGTTCAAATTTTATAAAATTCTAATATTCTAAATTACAAGTAGCTTATGAACAATTAAATTGAAAATTAGGAATGAAATTGAATTTTAATGACAGATTTATACGAAGCCAATCGGTTTTAACAGTGCTTGTACTCTATCAGTACGGTTTCATTGTTATATTATAATTATTATTAATTATTACGTGATTGCGTTAATTAAAATTTCAATATAAAATATCATTCAAGTGATTCAAATTGATTTAATCCATATTTTAGGAATGTATGTTGCATTGTTATAAATTCATTTCTAAAATCGTTTTAAAATCCTTAATAAATATGATAATATGTATTTTATTGCATTAAGTATAATTTGAATAAATTAGTGTTATGATTTATATATATAAATAATTTTATATACATACAAAGTATTATTTATTAGTGACTAATGAGATATCATTATATTTTTAATTCGAATCATACATTTTTACAAAAATGTATTGGCCAAAGCTTCATTATAAACTCTTTAAAATATATTAATAATTTAGTTTGTCCAATTTATGATGAACTTTGTATTTAATTAATTATATACAAATATGAAGATATAAAAAATAAAAAAAAATAATAAGATGACGTATATTTAACAAAAAACGATCATTAATGAGAAATGAATGTTTGTTTAATTTTAGTGAACTGGTCAGTAATGGTGTTTTTTATTAATATAAATAAGTCAATCAGAACCCCTAACAACAAACATTAACATAAAAAATATGTTCATCTTATCTTCAAGAACAATTTTTAAGTCATTAATCATAAAATTGTTGAATATCTCGTCATTTTCAAAAACAATTTAAATTAATTGTTTCGTACGTATTATATTTAAAAGTAATTACTTAATAACATTAATTAAATATTTAAAAAACATCTTTTAAATATTAATATTAGAAAACAGATAAGAATAATATAAACAAGTGAAATGAATAATATATATATTAATAAATACAAATGCAGCATAATTAAAAAACATAAAAACAGAAATGCATTCGTGCGAATGCAGGACTTTTGGACATGCAGCGTATTTATCAGAACCAAATAATGAAATTCATATGAGATTTCAGCATAAAATATTTATCTGCAAAACAACCTTTTATCATTTAGCGATACACATATTACAATGACTGTAATAAATCATACGAAATTCAACATTCCAACGATTGAATATTCGCGTCGGTTGCCGAAACTTTTTTGCCCGCCGACATTAAACAAGAATGACCGAAGCCTGACGGCGTGTCACAATTATCAGAAGTTCCGTAATTACGACACATAATTTGACAGATTAAAGATTAACGGTTGCACAACCGAACATTGTGTGACACGCGGTTCGCGATGCGTGACAATTGAAAAAAAAGTCTCGGAGATCCACTAATTCACGGAATTTTGCGATGCGATAAAAATGACCAAATATTTCGAGTTAAAAGTCATTATCCTAATCAGCTCAGACATCTGTCGTTATTAATAAACAATTAAGACGGCGCTATCGAAGTTAATGAAAAACACGGTTATTAGTCAAACATTTCCCTTCCATCTATTATAAACCGAGCGCGTTGACGATATAACGCTCCTCCTCACCTATCATCGAAGTGCATGCAGCATTAAGAAGACAGAGGAGGGATCAAGCTAAGACTTTTGATTATCAGTCAAGTACGGTCGTTTACGTCAATCGGTTCATTCTCTCGGTGTTGTCCGATTCACGCGAGTGTTGTACGTTTTCGGCATCGAAAGTCGTCCGCGACTCAGTCGTTTTGTAATTCGATTTCTAGTCGCTGCTCACGGGGATTACGCGTTTTTGGAAGTGACTATTGATCTCGACTTTCTTCAACGATTGAACAACCGCTTCGAGTCCGACCGAGACAGCAGCGTCTGGAATCGCCGTGTGAAATTTGCTTGCTCGTCTCTTTGGCTGAAGAGTTTTCTTCGAAAAACTTCGACACGCTGGCGCAGATTTATCGAAATGACTGTCCGCTGTAAGTATATTGATATTCAATCAGCGAAATTAAACCGACACACCGAAACTTAGCTCGCGCATCGACGGAGTGAAAATTTTCGCAATTTAATCATAATTCGCATTGATCCGCGCGGACTTTTATTTCGCTGACGTTGGCAACACTTTCGAATGAAATTGGATCCTTTATGGTTTGGGTGAATTCTGTATTTATGTATTATAAGCATGCATATATATATATTTATGTGTGTGTGTGGGTATGTATAAAAGAATAAGAGAAATGTTGGCGCAGCTGATATGAGATTGAATTTTTCAAGCATTTTCCGCGCGAATTTTGTTTTTAATTAGACGACGGATGCTGAGTGATCCAATACTTTGCAAGGGACAATTTTATGATCCGGCATCCTGAAACGATTCTTCATTAAAATGGAAATTTTTCATTCACACAACCGGATCAATTAAAAAGTCAATGTTCGTTCAATTCATACAAATAATGCTTATCTTAGATTATATTATATATAACTAATATGATAATGACAAGAATTTCGATAATTAAATAAAATTTAGATACACTGTGATAATGTAGAACAAATATAATAAGACAAATTATTTATGTAAGCTCGAAGAAGAAATATTTGAAATCTGTTTTTAGTAAATTAATTGAAGCGATAATGAAATCAAACAGAGATTATGTTTTAATTTAATCAATTATACTGTAATAAATGTGCAATTGGGTATCTGGAATAGCCAATTTGTGAATTATTACCAAGTTTTTCTCGTATTTGCATTTTTTATCGCGATATTATAATGTAAAATTTTTATACTAATAATGAGCGATTTAAAAAAAGAGTATTATTTTTGTTATACTATATTTTGTCATTTTTATCACAATTTATTTTATTTTTAGATTTATTAGGTCGATATATGAAATTAAATACAGCATCAGAAAAAAAATGATAAAAAAACCTCTAAAAAACTTATTTTTTAAAATAGACATAAAATTATTACGCCTTTTATTCTACATCCGCAAGAAGAAGTTCGAATAACTGCAAATCGCCAAGCTAAATTAAATCCTGCTCTGTAGTTTGACGTAAAAATGACCGAGATTACCCGCGATTAATCCCGAGAAAGATATAAGACGAATTACATGAAATAGAAAGGATCTAGTTGAACAAATGTATTTATCTTAATGCAAATAATGCAGATAATTTTTTCATTTTTATTTCTTTTTTTTTCTTTTTTTTTCAAATAAAGTACGTCTTATCTGCTAACCGTCAACGTGATTGTAAATTCTGAAACGTTTTATCTTTTCAAAATCGGAAAAAAAGGCAAAAAGGAAAAAGCGTGAAACTGAAACAATAGTCCGTCAAATAAAAAAACGCCGCCTCATTAAAAGCTTCACCTGAATTTCACGAATCGACCATTCATTATTGTTGTTTCATCAAATTGTTTATCCAATGACGTCAATTAATTGTTTGCAGCCGCGTTATCGGTAATTCTTGTGCAAGATATATTATTTTATACAAAAAAATAACAAACCGCGTGATAAAAATTGCTTTACAACATAATACGTAAACAAATGAAGAGTTGGAATTCGGGTCGCGCTACGCGATCAGTTGTGAAGAATGAAATGACAAAAAAAAGAAAGAAAAAAAAAGAGAGAGAGGGAGAGAAAGAGAGAGAAATTGAGACTTTGGTTGCGCGTCGATCGGAATCGCGGTCCGCCGAGCTGGGCCGCGCGATCAGAAAATAAGCCAACCGAACGATTACATTATTTCGCGCGATAAACGTTGACATTCCAGCCGAAAACGGAGCAGCCGGACTGCAGACTCTCAGCGGCTCGATATCGCGCGAACATAATCGTTGAGTGGATTGAAGGCTCTGTACGCGATGCCGGCGGTTTTCAGCCGACCACTGGGAATTTGTTTGCATATAATTGAATGTTTATTGTCCGTCTCGCGGCAACGTCCAATCGGTTCTGTCGGCGCGTTGGACCACCCGACGCCGCAGTTCCGGGTACGCAAATCTTATTTTACGAACGCCTTATCCGCGACATTCCGCCGAGTCGGAGTCGGGTTTCAAAACTGCACGAGACCGAGCGCGACCGAGCGCGATCACGTGCGCGCGAAATGATTTCGGACGGTGTACGATTACCAAAGAGCGTTGCGAACTTCGCCGGTAATTGCTTTCGCGCGTTGTTTTGAAATTCGCGGCCGCGAACGTGCATTGTTCGGCACAACAACGAAAGGCCGATGTTTCGCCAAGCGATCGGTCGCGCAATCGGCACACGTAGCGCGCGAAGCGCGACTGAACATCGGCGTAGGATGTTGACCGATTTGTTTTTGTTGTTCAGGTCTTGCAGAGTAAAGCTGACTGCAGTCGGAAGATCGGATTACAAATTGCCCCAGGTTGATCCCATTCTTCTGCAAATTTATTCGCAATTCTCTTCGGGGCGCAGATTCTGCAAACAAAAGATAAGGTGAGTGCGTTTACCTCGTTATAAATTTTCCTTCGATTCCCAACGGAGCGTTTTTCCTTAAACAATTCGCACGTCGGCTAATGATCACGCTGCGGATTGGTAAATGTGAAAATTATTCTCTTCCTGTTTCAGACATGGTCGCTTTTCCGGACTTGGCGAACGAACCTATAATACTTAACGTCAATGAATTGCAGTCCAGCGGTCGACCAAGCTGCAACTACGACTATTTGGGAAATCTTAACGATATTGCGGGAAACGTGAATCCCGTGGTTGATCTCGACTCAGATGCATTCCCATCTGATCGAGGGTATTACAATTTTCACACCTTGGAAAAGAACATGGACTCGACTAAGCTCGATTTCGTTGCGGACAATCTGAACGCTGATCACGCGATTGTAAAAAAAGTGGCAGGTAAATTACGTGTTTTGGCAACACGCTCGAGCGGTATAGAAATCCAATGTGTTCGCAAGGTTCGTCGGATGAAACGGAGTAGACTCGGTTATCGTGGAAGGACGTACAGGATAGACCGGAAGCAGATCTAAATGCAAGGCGCAGATTTTGGATGTCATTGTAATACGATGATGAAATTGAACGTATCCTATTTCGTTCAAAGTCTAGAACGTGTTGGGAAAAAATTACGAGATAAATGTTTCGCTTTGTGTGGGTAATTACGTATGCAGAGCCAGAATCTGCGAGTCTACGAATATGGCTGGGTGCGGTTGAATCGACGTTCGGAGAAGGACTTACGTTCGTGGTTTAGTCGACGACGACGAATTTGTTTGAAATGATAATCGGTAGTTGATTGGGACAAACTTGGTCCTTTGGTTATGGACTAGGAATGAAATAGGATATAAATTGCGGACACATTGAGTAACGTATTTGTGGACTGTTATGCAACACGATTTGTTGGATAAACCGTATGTTTATTTTGCATTTTATTTTTTTCAGCTGGTCTCAAATTATCGGATAGTGATATTTTAAATTCGGAAAAAGCAACGGCTGCTCCAAATATCGATGGCAATTCTTTGTCCAGCGGCGGTTCAATAGTCACCATTGTTTCATTAACCAACTCTGAACCTAGTTCGGATCCAGATCCTGAATCGGGCCCATCGGAGCATCGTAAAATAAGAAAACTAGTGACCGATGAGAAATGGTACCAAACATTTTTGCAAGTGGTTTTTCCATTCATGATAGCCGGTTTAGGCACGATCGGCGCGGGTATTGTTTTAGATAATGTGCAAGTAAGTTGGCTTTTGATTCATCCTTTCATGTTAATAACGACCAAATTCGGTGATAATACTTGATACTAATTGTCATCTTTTTTCAGCATTGGGAAGTGTTTGAAAAAGTTACTCAGCTGTTTATTTTAGTACCATCACTGTTAGGACTTAAAGGCAATCTGGATATGTGCCTAGCATCTCGTCTTAGTACTCAAGCCAATTTAGGAAATTTATCTAACGTTAGAGAAATTATGAAAATGATACTTGGAAATATTGCGATAGTACAAATTCAGGCTATAGTAGCTGCAACTTTAGTATCATTTTTCGCGATGGCTGCTAGCGCCATCATGAATAATATATTTGATTGGTCCCACTTCATATTGTTGATTTCTTCTAGCATTTGTACAGCAACTAGTTCCTGTTTCATTCTAGGTAAATAACTATTGATATCCAAATTTTGATTCGTAAGGTTTTTCGAATCACATCACGGTTGTCTTCGTATTTTATGTAAATTAGTTTAATAATGCGTTCCTTTTATTTGCAGACTTTGTAATGATAGCCATAATTTTAATTTCACATCGATTTAAACTCAACCCAGATAACCTCGCGACACCTCTAGCAGCTTCTGTTGGAGATGTCGTGTCACTCACCGTATTATCTCACATAGCCTCGCAATTGTATAAATATTTGCAGAGCAACATTTGGATTCTTTATGTTATAATACTTGCTTATTTAATACTCTTACCGATTTGGATATTTATCGTTCTTCGAAATAAATACACGAGGCATGTTTTAACATCAGGATGGACTCCAGTTTTATCAGCTTTATTCATCAGCGGGTAAATTGATAATAAATATTCAAATCTATTTAACTTGAAACAAAATACAGCAAATTTGACATCAATTTAATGTTCTTTTTATACCCGCAGGCTTGGTGGATTAATATTAGATCAAGCTGTAGATGTGCTGGATGGTTTTGTTATTTTCCAACCAATAATCAATGGTATTGGGGGCAATCTTGTTTCCGTACAAGCATCAAGAATTTCCACAATGCTCCATCAAAGTTCTATTATGGGGATTCTTCCACCTAATACAAAGATGCTCGTTTCTCCATTTAAAGCTTTGTTAAAAGGAGGTTAGATTTATTTATTGGAAATCAATTTAATGCTTCAATTTAGCTACCTTCCATTTTGATTATCAATATATTCAATTTAATCAATTTTAATTTTTAACCGTTTTAATTTTCAGTACCATCTGCAAGGTCGGCTAGAATATTAGTTCTCATGTCAATTCCAGGCCACATCGTTTTCATGTTTGTGGCTGATTATGTCGCTCAATACAGATCAACCCTAAATGCTTATTTTGTAATCAGTTATCTGTTAGTAGCATTAATACAAGTAAGTATTTTGTTTTCTGAATGGATGTAAAAGAATCCCATGACTCATGAAAATGATAATAAATTCAATTACATTTGAAATGAATAAGAATTTAAACTTTCTGAAAAGCAAAAACAATCATCTCTAATTGCATGCTTTTTTATGCAAAATTAGAGCAAAAATATTCTAAACTGAATTTTATTCTATTTCCAGATTATGATTCTGTTATATATTGCTCATATTATGATTCATGCAATGTGGAGATACAAAATAGATCCCGACAATTCTGCTATTCCATACTTGACAGCTTTGGGTGATCTGACTGGTTCATCATTCCTTGGTGGAGCTATATGGTTCCTTCAAACAATCGGCCATAAATATGGACAGTAAAAATTCACTAGAAAATTATTCGACAGACAGTTACCGCACTCAGCCAATCATAAGCAATAAAAAATCTTTACTTCTGTTATTTATTTCATTTATATTACATGACGACTAGCCGTAAAGTGTATGCCCTAATATTGTTTCTTACTTTTAACCGACCTTTGTAATTGAATTATTTTTGCTTTATGGATTCAAAATAAAACTTATGTATTACTAAAATGTGGCCTTAATTTAATTCTGAAAATAACATATCATAAATGTGTATCAGACTTCGACTTCACGTAGATGTATATATTTATATATGTATCTATATGTTTATATAAGAAAGACTTAATAAATTTCTTATATAACTAATAACCAAATATTTTAAAACATCAATTATACAAATTAAATTAGTTATTTTTTAAAGAAAATTTTAACGCAATCATCCATGTATAATAGGATTATAACCATATTCCTAGCGCTGAATATCATATAATCAAATGCTATTCAGTAATTTAAATTAACCAATTACACTGTATGAACTCAAATGATATATAAATATGTTGTTATTGTACTACATATATACATATATAATTATTGTATATTATATCATTTATATTATATAAATATGTGAAATAAATAATCAGAAATCTTAATTTCAATCAAATCACTTAGCATTTTCAATGAAAATGTCATAAAATATAGAACGAGTTAAAACATTTTTTCGATACCCTGTAAAAGCGAGTGTCAAAAATATGCTTGTACAAAAACTGTAGATTGTAAACTGTATCATATTGTAAATAAAAAAAAATAAAAAATACAACAAATCGTTCTTACTATATCTCCGTACGTCTCAATTAAAATGCATTCATAACGGAACCTTAAACAATTCACTTACATAATTGTAAAGCTGTATTGGTTACATAATTTTTGCGTACGTATCTTTTGCCGAGCACTATCTATAATTTCGTTGCACTCGGTATATTTTAAAAAGTCTTAACAAACGTCGAACATTGTGTAACTATTTTTTTAATCTGCAAATGAAAAACTGTCGAACGCAAAAAAAAATGGAAAAGAAGAAGAAGAAGAAAAACGCCGTCGCGTGGATTAATGACGGACGTAAACTCCGCGACAGTTATACGACGACAATCGCGATCAATATTTATTAACCAGATGCATAATTAGAAACATTTACGCGCTTACGTCAACAAAGTCCGCGTCTTATTTAAAGACACATGCGACCGTATCCGCGCGCGACCGCGCCTCTTTCCATATCCATGACCAGAGTCTGCTTTTGGGTTTTCCCAAATACCCCCGGGTCCCATCCCATTTCCGGGTTCTTAGGTTCCCGACTCTCGCGAATTTTCGCGACAATCTTCTTATCATCGTTAATGCTTCTTAGCAATCGTCGTTGTACGCTACATATAATAATTTCGCGAAGCAACTGGAGATACCATAAAGGTGCGTTTAACGTAATAGAAGGGACACGTAACGCTAACACTAGGCTAACAAAATTACACAGATCAATGTCGGGTTTCCCGACCGGCAGACTGTTTGAGTTTGCCGGACGAATATGTACCAGTGCCGCTATGGTGAGTAATTTTCGTTTCGACCGAAATGCTTTGGTTGCGCTCAAATTGCGTCATCGGCTTATTTATACGTTTCGATTCTCGTAGTAGCTGCTCGATTAATCTGTTCTAATTGTTTCGAAAGTGATCCCGATTGTGTTTCTGGGGATTTGCGTGGCGAGCGGCGATTATGTCCGCAATGAGGACATCTGCGGGCCGCATAATGGCAGAAGACTGTACCTGGAGCTCGGAGAGAAAGGTCTTTTGTATGCTAAAAACGTGTCGTTTGTTCAAAACGAACCGCGACAACATGCGTCGAAGGTTTTTATGACGAACAGTTCTCACCACCAATGCAACCTGGAGCTAGTCACCTGTCCGTCCTGCATTATCTCGGTGACCTTCAAAGCAATAGATCTTCCTCATCACTGCGGAAATGGCGGTATTTTGATGGATAGCCCATGCAGGTGAGTTCATCGGTAATAGAATGGTGCCTTAAATTCAGACATTATGGTCTTCGTTTCAGACGCAAAGGCGTCAATGGAGAACAGTGGTAGCTGAAAGTAAGGTTCAAAAGACATTTGAGAGCAACTATCGTTTATTTTGTTATTCATTTTTTAGTGTAACAGTTATCCCAATCGTTTTAAAACACGATCAATAGGTTTTTATTTCGCGAATTTTGAGTTTGAAAAATAGTTACTGGTTGAAATACTAACATAAATATAACGGATGATATTGTTTACATCGTTCATGGTGTTTTTAATTCATATTAGCATGTGCATTGTAATTAATAATACTTCGATAATACGTCACGTATTCACATTGCCCCTTATTGACTGCAACCCGCATAAGCAAATGTTGACGGTGCAGACTGTGTTTAGGCGTACAATCTCGTATCTTCAACATTACGATAGATTATAATTTTGATTCCTTAGGAATAATGTCAATTGTGTTATAATTAATGTCGGTTTGGTTAAGAACAATAATATTTGTCCGTTAAAATGTAATTTCGTCAATAATTACATATTATGTTTTCTGCATAATTAAATAAATGTTTCAAGTTCAAAAGTTCAATTCAAAAATTGAACAGAATTCCCATAGGATACGTATATAAAATCTATTCTTAGTACAAATATTTGTAATATTTAGTTATATTGAACTTTTGTGGATTTAGTTTAAAAATACGTTTTGCGCAGAAACAAAGTTTTCTCTTAATTCGTTTGAAAGACAGTTAAGGACTAATCTAAATAATTAAGCTTATGTAAATATATTGCTTCTCGTTATTTATATATTTATAAATAACCTTTCGTTTGTAAAGAATAGTTCTTATTCTCAACTTACATCGATTTTTATATCATATAACCCTGCCAAACTTCATAACAATAGTCATCTAATATAATTCATATCTGATAGAGAACCAATGTCTACTTTTGGCAATAGATTGACATTCTATCCGATACGCAGCTTATCGTAGAATCTTATTAAATTCCAAAGATTATGAATTTGTAAGTTATGTCAACACTGACAAGAGATCTGACATCAAAATTTGACAAAACATTTAACAAATTAGCGTTTTTTCATTATTTTCAATATAATTATTTACGGCTCGACAATATTAAATTAATATTAATACTGTTAATGTTAAAGTTAAATACAGCAGAAAAATGTTAGCAGAGCCGTAGCGTAAAACCAAAAAAAATAATAATAACTATTTACAAAATTGATTATACAAATCAAATATTAAAGTCTAACATACTGAATTATGACATGTTATTTTCGCTAAACTTACATGACTCATATTCTATTTATTACTCTTATATAAATTTAGTCTCATTTATGAAGAACAGAAATATATATAAATTTGATTACCTAAATTAATTATGCACACATTACAAGTTTTGTAAATGTAAAATATTAATTGAAGTGAAATTTTAATTAACAATATATTTTTTGTAATTTTAGTAAATAAGAATATGCTTAAAGTCATATTGTTCGATATTAACCGAAGACGGTATGCATTTAAATGACATAAAAAGTTATCAAAGTATTAATAATCCATATCACTTACTTTATGTAAACAAGCACATATCGCAAAAACTGCTATAAAAAGTAAACTTCAGCGTTTCAAGTTTGACTGTAGATTGCCATCCCTAAATACAATAATCAAAGCTCGAGAGATATCGTTTTTCCCATCACTTTCACAAATTGATCTTCCATTTCTAAACTCAGTTGATACGAAAATAAGCAAATTATATTTGTTAACTAGAAAAGTTAGTTTTGAAACATCGTTTGAAGCAATCACGAAAATGAACTATAATATATTCAAACTAATATCCTAATTGATATTTTTATATTATGCCTGATATAATAAATGTTATAGTTATTCAAAAAGATTCATTTTTTCAAATATAAACATAGAAAATATATAGAAAACGAAATAAAAATTACAAGAAATTCAAAAGAGAATATGGAAAACCTCAATTCAATACAAATGTATATACTTATAGTTAGAGAAATGTACATAAAAGTAAGAGTGTTTTTAAAAGACGAAAAGAGAAATTAAATTGATGGATTGAATTATATATAGGAGATATATCATAATTAACATTTAAAATATTCAATATGGATACGGAAACAATTATATCTGTTTTGTATATATTAATTTCTATAAAGTTTTATTTAAGAGTAACTAAAGCTTCACGGTTTACGCGATAACTGGTTATTAAACGAAAATTTACATTATACTATTCATTAAAATAAACCAGACAACAAACTGATGATATTAAATTGAAATTAAATTTAAAATACTTTGACATTGATTTACATAAATAAGTAAAAAACCATGTAAAAATATCTTTTGTAGAATGAACATACCATGAAACATTCTGTAAACTAAGAATAGATTATGTGGTATGAAAATCTACAAATGGTGCAAAAGTAAGAAAAAAAAGCAACAAAAGTAATAGAACAGAAATAAAGAACAGAAGTTTTAAAGTAAAAAAACAAGACCGAAAAATTCAAAATTATACTTAAATAAACAATTAAATTGTTACCTTAAAAATTGGTATTTTAAAATACATAAATTATCAATGAAAGATAAATAATAAAAATAATTTTATTATTTTATTTGTTTTATTTTTTACAGAAATTATATAAAAATTACTATATTTATTAGTATAATTATACTAAATTTATTATTAATAAATCATAATATACAAGTAATATATCTTCTTTTTAGTAAAACAGGTTATACCGTGCGTTTCATTTGAAACTGAACGCTTTCGCTTGTTTCGTCACGTAAAATCGTGATAAATTCATAATACAGTGTCGATTACTTAACCGTAAACCATTAACTGTTCATAATGCTTATCAGTCTTTTTATGTATATGTTTCAAAACGAATGCTAAATAAAATATCAATAATCAATTTGCACTAGTCATAATACAATTAATTACTACAATAATAGAAAATTTAAATTGCAGGTGTGATTATATTTGGCTATCGGAACCACCTTACGAAGATGTTTCAGGCGTTCCCTTCTGCGGACTCTATTCTCCTATCACACACAAATCCAACACGAGGACATTATCTATAGCATTACTATTTAGTCAAACTCATGAACATGCTTTTACTCTCGAATATTCCGCCGAAAGTAATTTTTCTTAAATTTATCTTTTCCTTAAATTCCAACCATAGCAT